>JANEHK010000022.1:8759045-8778441 GCA_025960845.1 Tachycineta bicolor | reverse complement strand
TTCCTAAATCTTCTTCACAGAAGATAGATAACAAGGAAATCCACACTTTCTTGTTTCTGTGCTTTCATATTTTGATGAGTTTGTCTTCTTTGTCTTACTGCTTTCTGGATAACTGTAGAATTTTGTCTTAATATTTAGCTAACAGTCAAAAATTTAAATCACTGTAATTATGACATGTACTTACTATATCCAAGGATTTTATTGTTCTTACTTCCTCAGTTTTCAAGAACACTGCTTTTGTATGCATTTGACCCTTTCATATATGACCTCTGTTGGTTAAAACAATTGAAAACATTAATGGTAAGGAAAAAAACTAGATCAACTAATGAACAGGATAGAAACTTATTACCTGAAAACTGAAATTGATAACAAAACCATAATTATTTATATATATTTTTTTTTTCCTTATGATTATGCCACTACTTTTTTTTTTCTCTTTTACTAGCCTGTGCTCAGTTTGGGAGAGAAATAAAATGTACCAAATATTTTATTAGAGTGTTTATTTTATATTAACTAGACCCAGAGGTTATACATTGAAAAGTTCAGGCCAAATTCTATATCTAAAGGATTAAATTTCACAAAGCGCTAAAAAACACTTGATCATAATTGTCTGTATTTCTGAAGCTATGACCTTGAAATTTAAATTTATCTTTTAAAATCTGAACCTGAAATGAACATTATACCTTCCTCAGCTATGAGAATATTTAGCTATTCTCATTATATGTTGATAGATCAACTAGTTTCAAAATCTTATTTAGAATGACAGCTTATTTACTCCATATAAGCAACAAGTAAATATAGGTTGATAACTTTACCTGACTTCATGTTTTGATGCATAAAAAATATTTTAGTTCAGCTTAGATCATCAATATACTAAGCTGTGTTGCCTGCCAGACTGTGCTTTAGTGGCTGATGACTGAAGGGGTTCATAGTACACACTGAAGAACTCATTAATTTCTAATATTTGTTTTCTCTGCTATCTTGGTAAAAATCAGCAAATCAGGAAAAAAATTGTTGTCCATGGAATCTCATATTTCCATATGTATGTATGAGAACTTGAGATGTGTATATGTATATATATGTCTATAAAACAGAGATGCTATGTCATATTTAAAGAATTACACAATTAAAATATAATAAAAATATGATCTAAAATTACCTTAAAATGTTAACAGAGTCAACAATACTTGATAAAAAGAACAAGAAAAAGTGTTTAATAAAATGGAATTTTTTTAGAAATTCCCATAGGGGTTTCAAAAAATCTTTCGTTAAAGTCGAAATACTTTAGTTAAAGTATATATTCTATTACCATCAGTTAAAACCAGGTGGGGCAGTGTTCTTTATCTTTTCCACAGTCCTTCGTCCCTTCAGGGGGATATCTTCTGGTAATGGGCCGTTGAGTCTCACTGCATGACTGATACAATTACATCATCCCATTGTGAGATGCTTCACCCAGGGGGAGGAGCCAATAATTCCTACCTGGATATAATCAGAGTACCAAGGCAGCCTGTTTCCACTGGATTCCCAGAGGAGGACCAGACCCATCTATACCACCACTGGACCTTCAGAGGAAAATGGCACCCTTCTACATATTCATTGCTTCAACAGAAGCACATCTGTCACTCCAGGAGGACTGCAGCCACCATTTAAATGGATTGCTACCAACACCTTGACTAACAGGGTGTCAGGTTGTAGTCTGATTGTCAGTGTTTTGTTTTTCAACGTACTACTGCCCTTTTAGTTTAATTTTCCTAGTAAGGAACTGTTATTCCTGTTCCCATATTTTTGCCTGAGAGCCTGTTAATCTCAAAATTATTATTTGGAGGGAGGGGATTTATATTTTCCATTTCCAGGGAGGCTCCTGCCTTCCTTAGCAAAACCCAAGACAAGCTCATTATAAATACATATATATAATCAGTGAGTGAGAGAAAATATGTGCTCTGATTATTTTGGTTGGATGCATCTCTCCTGCACAGAATTAGTAGCATGAATAAAAAATAAGTTGACTTCCAGTCCACTTCAGAGTTGTAGACTGCATGAGTTTTAGCTGTTAAATTTCCTTCCTTCCTTGCTTCCTTCCTTCCTTGCTTCCTTCCTCATTACTTTCTTCATATATGTATCAAATTCTTTTATATATGATTCACAAGTTCACCTAGCATAAAGAAAATCCTTTCTACATGCAGTATGCTTTATTACCACGTCTATAGCAGACAAATTAAATAATTATGCTCCAAAGATTCTTCCTTTGCTTGCCCATTTTCTTATACAAGAAATAAATAAGGAAGAAAGGAATAAGATAAAAACTGTATCACAACCGGTTTCTTGCTCCTTCTGAAACATTAAACAAGGCTCATAAATACAGTATAGAGATTATATAGATTATATAGAAACATTAATAAAAAGCATATTTCTGTATAAATAAAAAGTTAAAACTTTGAATAGTGTATTGTTAAAGCAATCAAGCTAGCAGTAAAAAACAGGTAATTAAACTAGATTACTATAACACAGACACACAGAATTCTATTGATTCACTAACAAAGCATTCACATAACTTCACAATTTCCTTCTCCTAACATAATTCAGTAAAAAACTCTGAGTATGTTTTAGATACTGAGGTATCAAGCTACATCGGTTAGAACTCAGTTGTATTTAAATAATAAGTAAAATACAAGTAAGCAGGGCAACTTGTTAATAAAGAAAAAAAAAAAAAAGTTAAGACCAGTATTAATCTTTCTTATTGGCATTCACTGCCTACTTTGCAAAGTAGGTGAACAGATGCAAGAACATAACCCTCCTTCTCTAAGGGAAAATGCAAGGTAAAACTTAGTAAATCTTATTGCATTGAAACTTTAGCTCATTAATGTACAATGTTTTCATCCCTTATTAAGTTTTGGAAGGCTAAGACCTTAGTCAGAGGATTCCAGAGGAAAAGGGGGTACAATAGGGTTAGATCATAGTTGAAGATCAGATTTCTTAGTAAAAGTGTAGTTTCCTCCTTCCTGTCCTAATAATTATTTAAGTTGTTCAAACATATTTATTTCTCTTCTCTTACTAAACAGAACAATACCCCCAAAATTAAAACCTAGAAATACCCAAACCTTAAACCTAAAAACATCCCCAAAACAAATGACAAAAAAGCCCAACCATTATTTTACACCTTTAGAAATATAGGATTAAATAAGTACTGAACTATTCTTTACTCTGTCTTTTGATTTTATTTTTTTTCCCCCTAGTTATTGTTCCAGGGAAGCTGCAGACAGAATTCTTCATTTCTATAATGGATTTCCTTATGGATTTCCTTCCTTATTGATTCATGTAAAAGGGTCAATATTACTTTTCTCTTCTTCATTGCCATTCTAAACTATAATCTCATTAAATATTTCCAGCAAATGAAAAAAAAAAAAAAAAAAAAAAAAAAAAACAAAACAAAAAACAAAAACAAACAAACAAACAAAAAAACCAAAAAAAACCCAAAAACCCAAACAAACAAAAAACACCAAACAACCAACATAACACACACAAACAAAAAGGAGTTTAAATGTCATAGAAAGATCCAAACACTTAGACTTTTTGGGGAAATTGAAAGATTCAAATTAAACCTCAATGCTTTAGAATCCAAAGACCGGATCTCATTGCTGTGTTTCTAAGTATGATAAAAAATTTCTTCTGCTTCTTGTTTCTACTTCAGTAGGAGGATGATCTACAAAAATTTGTTCCTTCCCACCACCATGCCCTCCCTGAAAGGCTTAGGCATGTGGCTACGAATTCTTCAGAACTAAGAATGCACAGAAACACCTTAAATTTTGTCATGTGTTTTTTTCTAAGATATTTTTGCAATATTTTATATTGTTTATTTCAGACTGAGCCAACTCCATACACATTTTTTTTTTTTCCATATTCAGAAACATAACCCTTCCTATGTATTTCCAGAGAAAGCAAGAAACCTGACTTAGATCTTGGTATTCCACTAGAGTGGCAAATACCTATTTACATACTAATTATAACCCACTGTATTATTTCCAATAGTTACTCTACTTTATAGTGAAAGGAAGTCCTTCATAGTATGCAATGTCAACTTTTCTTCTAGAGAAGGAATGATACAGGGTCACATGTAGTTGCTAGCTAGAGACTTTCTGTGGTTAATGAAAGCCATGGAGGTGTTACACACTTCCACTAAGAATCAGAAAAAAGGAAAAAATTATCTGCTTTAAAACTACCTCTTCAGAGGGTACAATATGACTGTGTCACAAATGAATTTTTTTTTTTTCATTATCTCTAGTAGAAAATGTGGAAATCTTTTGCATTCTAAACTATATTTATATTTTGCATTTACATATCTTAGATCATAGTCTTATTAGATAAACGTGGATGTTGACATTTGCCCATGAGCTTCTGTAATTATTCAGAAACTTTTACTTGGGATTTCAGTCATAAGTATGTCCAATCAGATACAAAAAATAAGATGCTTTTTAAAGTATGTTCTTTAATATGGATTTACTATATTGGCATTCATAAATGGAACTTTCAACATGCCTCAATTGCAGACTCATCAGGAAAAGACTTAGAAATAGGATCATATGAAGCCTTCTTCTGTAATTTACTTGCTAAATTCATTTTCTAAAATTATTCTCTTTCAACTTTATTTGCCTAGACAGAAAAGCACAGTCAGAATGCCACTTCAGCCCCAAGTACAGTTGGAGCTTATTTTTCTTTTCTAGGGATGAATGGCATACTGCAAAACTAAGTGCTATAGTATGGAAATTACAGATTTGCTTTTTCTGCTCCTCCCTTATGGAGGAGAATTCATGAAAAAGAGCCTTCATTTGTGAGCTATTTAAATTATTTAAAGTGTACATTCCTAGACTGATATGAAAAAATGTACTAAGAAGTATAGAGACAAAAGGATTTGCATTATGAAACAGTTAGAAGGTGGTGGAAGTCATGCAAAATGGAATAAAACAGATCATAATAGCTGAATGAACGTTTTTACAATTATCATTAGATATTAATTCTATAGGATAAATATCATACTCTTGAAACAGGAGCATAGCAGTATTCCTTTCATTTCTTGAGGCATTTGCTGTACACTTACACTTTACACTATAGAATTTCCTGTTTATACTGTTTAAAAATTCAGATCACCTAATGAAATAAAAATTCTTATAATGAAACAGCTCACACATAATTTTATTGTCTCTGATCTGAGAAAAGAGTACTCTCTATTGAAGAAGTCTTTTCTCCTATATTCCTTTTCTGATGCTGTCATGGTTGATCAGAGATAATGAAAAAGGTATTTACCGTATTATATGCTCTCCATTAAGACAGAACCATCCTATTTGGGAAGTATTGAGCTTCAGTGAGTTCAACCGCAATTCAGGACTGTATTTTAAAACCCATCTTTGTTACCTACTTGGGAAAGCACATTCCTTGTCTGCTTTTTATGTAACACTTGCACACTTTGGATTTTATTCTGAGAATTGATTTTATTTTAATACTAAAATAATTTATATCCCTGAGATAACGCAAAAGTACTTCTACTGCTGTATTTTTTTTCAGTAAAGCAGAGCTAATAAATGTGAAATCCTCTCTCCACACTCAAGATATCAAGGTAAGGCAGATACGTTTGAAAAATTGCTCTAATACATCTGAAAATACAAAAATCAATAAGCTATAAAAGCTAAAAAGCTTCTTCAATTTCATCCCTTTATTGCTCAGCATCAGTGGCCAGGGCATTGAGAACAGTCCAAGGTTGCAAAAACGTTGTTATACATCTAGTGTGCATGGTGGAGAATATAAGAAAACGCTACGCAAGTCTGAAGGTGCACTTGAGATACAGAAGCGAGCTAGCAATGGCCTTCAAGTTATTGCCCATTTGATGAAAAACCTTAGAGTGTGCTTGAGGGATTCTGCAGCCACAGCTGTAGTTCATGTCATCTTTGTATGAACACATGATAAATCCTTTAAGACTGATTTCTGGTTGTTGCTCTTGTGTCATTTTGGGCAGAGGAACTTCCATTTTTAAAAATTTTCAATATAATCAGAAATCAAGGGCATAAAGCTGCCAGAGCAAGTCATTTTTTCATTTTTTAAATGTATGTATTTATTTCCAAAGTAAAGATACAAGCATTTTAGTTTGTTTGCATTTTGAAAAATGAGATCAGATGCAAAAAAATAAAGTGAGAAAAAAAGCAAAATACAGGGCTTGAACTTGCTTTCTTCTCTCCAAACATAAACGTAAATCCACTTCCAGCAGAAGGGTTCAGCTGGTCTATATTGTGATGGCCTTTTCACAACAGGGATCCAGGATTGCTACTATACTAACTTTACAGCCTGGAAGTTGAAAAAATTATATCGAGAACATTTTCAAAGTGTTTATTGCTGAGGATGGGGCTGGATTTATTGTTGTTATTATTGTTATTATTAATATCTACATATTAAAAAAAAAAAAAAAATCAGAAGGTTGCCAAACAGGATATTTTAACTGAGAAGCACTGCTGAACTTCAGCCAAACTTTTTTTTAGTAAGATTCATATGGCATGTTAGAGGTCTGTGCACAGAAAAAGTAAAGGGACAAAGAGTCACTGGTGTTTAGCCAATCGTCTCTGAACTCTACTGCTTCAATTTCCCATGGTAGCCAAGGAACTGCTTCAGTGTGTAGCAGTGACCATCATTCTTCCCAAGAAATCTTGCATCATACTGAGAATCATCCAGTAAAAATTTTCTCCTGCATTTGCCATTCATTCCCCTTCCTCTCTCCTCTGTGTCTCTAAATTGGAATGATGATGAGAAAGCAGGGCACAGCCTTGCATTTAAGTATTTATTACCTCTATAATGCAAGTGTTATTTCATGAATTCTTAGAAAAACATCCTCTAAAATTACTCAGTATTTACAGTTTGAGAGGATATTCATATGACAGAAAACAAATCCATCACTGACATTCTATTAAAGTAAACTCATCTTCATCAGAGCACACAACTAATTTGAGCAGTTGCTTCTTGGAACCTGAAGATGAGGAGTTATTATCAGGTATGACTTATGCTATTTATTATATCCTGAGAAAATACAGTCCTGCCATTCTTCCTCACACTTGCTCAGTCAAAATTCTCTCTCAGCTTTCAAATTATGGAAATAATTGTGTTAATAAGTGTGCTGGCTTGAAGGCAAAACCAGCAAGAGACTCCAAGTCAGAAAAAACAATTTAATAGGAGAGGGGAAAAGAAAAAAAAAAAAAAAAAGTAAAAGAAAATAAAACACATGCAATAGTACAAAAGATAACTGACAGAGTCAGAATGCAACCTGATACCCTGTTACTTAGGGTGGTGATAGCAGTCCAGATGAAGTGGTCTTGTTGAAGCAGTGTTCCTGCAGAAAGGTCTGGTAGCTCTTGTCCTCTGGGAATCCAGTGGGTAAGGCTGCCTGTGCTGTCCCAGATGCCAGATTATATCCAGGTGGGAATGCTTGGCTCCTCCCCCTGGACGGAGCATCTCACAATGGGCTGGTATCATTCTATGAGTCTTTCGATGGGTCCTTGATTGCCCATTAAACAGAGATAGCTCGTGGAGGGAGGTATTTGTGAGTCATGCAGCAGGGCATTAATAGGCCATTAACAGAAGATAGTCTGGAGGGCGGGGGCAAGGGAAACAGTGCCCAACCTAGTTTCAACAGCTCATGTAGATGGTGATAGAATACATACTTGGGGCACATCTTACACTGTAACCTAGGACAAGGTACTATCTCTGGAGATATTCAAAAGATGTAAATATGTAAAAATTAGAGATATATTTTGGTGGTACTGGGTTAGGTGATTGGGCTCAAAGACTTTGAAGATTTTTTCAGGGTAACTGATTCTGTGTAAGTATTGGAGAAAACTGGAAACCTTAAATATTTAGAAATTATATTCTGAAGGAATAAGTAAGCAAAGTGATGGAAGTAGAATGAAACATAAGATGAAGGGGGGGACGGGGGACGGGGGACGGGGGGGGATGACAGAATAAAATACAGCTTTGATATACCAGAGGAACAAATCTAATTATTTACAATAGTACTAAAGTGAGGTTATTTAATCAAGGACAATATTAGAAAAGGAAACACAGAATGTTCTTAGCATTGGTACAATTAGCCTGGAAATCATAAGTAGAGTGAGGATTATGGATTATGGATTATGGTATGAAAAATATTACAGATTTGACATGATCAGGTCATCAAATGTGTTGAAGAACTTTTCTGTTTATCTGATCCACAAAGGCTTTATTATTTTCTGGAAAAGGATTTATCCTTTAATGGTTTTGAAGGCAATAGTACATGATGGCCTCAGGAATTCTTCTCCAGTTCGGTAACTTCTGTCAAAATGCTGATTGAAATGGATTTAAACTGGTATGAAAAGTCTAAATTTATAATAATATCCAAAATCCTTCATATTTATATCACAGAGTAGACTTTAGTCTGAGATATTGAGGGCTTGCCTAGTCTTAAATCTGTGCAGACATTTTTGCTATGTTAGCTTTTCCTACCACAGCCAGAAGTTTAATTTTACTACAGATTATAGAAAAAGACAGAAGAACTATGTCTACTACAAAGTATATTCATGAAACAGGAAGCCTGACATATAGCAAATGACAATATTGTGCTGTGAAAAAAATTTACAAGAGTCAAAGTGGGCTTTTTATAAATTTATTTTTTTACAACAATGTATCTTTGAGTTTGCTTTGGTTTGGGTTTTTGGTTTGTTTTTTTTTTTTTCTTTTTTTTTCTTTTTGTTGTTGTTTTGTTTTTTTTTAAACTCAGTGTATGATGCTTAAATTGCCATTTTATAAATTATTTTGTGATTTTAAAATTTTGGCAGAAAGAAGAATACAGGGTTTATTAAGCTTAAAGTTTATTTTAAAATTTGCAGTAAAGTATATGTATGTTTTAAACACTCATGATGCTTCTGCATACTCTAGTATCTACAATGCTACTATGTACAGTTTATGTTATATTTTTATTACTTTTTTTTCCAGTTTAGTGTTTCTTATCTCCATCTGCATTCAACTTTTTCTTGCTCCTTTGAATAAAGGTCAAATAAAGGTCAAGTTTATAAGAACAGCCAAAAAAAAGGCAAAAATCTTATTAAACTACATGACTAACTAATAGGTAAATAATACAATATTGACCTAGGCCTGTTGATGAGGGAATATATTCTGGCAAGATTTATAAAAGAAGATCACAGCTTCCATCTAAGCAATGATTCATTCCTAGATCTGTATTCAGAATTATATGTACTGTCCGTCAATGGCTTTGAGAAACTTAAGATAAGTAAGCTATGTCTTATTACATAATGCTTACTCTATATCCTGCAAAATATGCTGTAGGGTAAAGAATTTCTCACTTATTACTATCCCATTTTAAATGAATGAATGTACTATTTTTATTATAGAAATCACATATGGAAATTCTTGTGTTTATTCATGTACTACATTGTCCCTTGTAGCAACAAAGCAAAAACAGTGGGAATTTGATTCTTCTCATTTAAAACAATTTTAAAGGTTAACTAAAGTAAAAATGCAACCCACCTATGCTCTTTACTATACCTTTATGCTTTACGAAGGTGATTATGTTCAGGTTTTCCTTGTTTGCTTTTTCTGCTTCATTTTTCCCTGGAACCCAGTTACTTACTTTCATTTATTTTCAGGGAAGCCTATTGAAGAACAAAGTGCTTGTACGGCAAAATCACATCACAGTAGCTAGAAACCCGACCTGCATTCCCAGCATGCTTAAATTAAAAAAATATTAATACACAATCAATAAACGTTTCTGGAAACTACACTTCTAACTTCAGCCTGCATCTTTAAAACTGTGTCTTCCTGTTCTGTGTGTTTAACCTTTGTAGCAACTTTTAAAAGTATAATCATTCACCCACTGGACAAGCTGAAAGAAAACTGCTTACTAACTGCTCAGTCTCCTGGGATTCTAGAGAAATGCCAAAATAATGTATGTCCACTTTCATTGTTTCATTTTTTGTTGACAATAGGCTTTCCACAGGAAGACAGATTAATTCAAGCTGACAAAATTAACAAAACACATTGGGTTTTTTTCTTGCAATGAAATCTGAATAGCTTTTGCCCCAACATATCTGGTAGCACTGATGTATAATAGTTTGTGGAATGAACATCATACTTTGGCTTCCCAAAAGTAATTGGGCAGTTTGCATGTGGCTTTTTGGGGTTTGGGTTTGTTGTTTTTTGTTTTTGTTTTTTGTTTTTTGTTTTTGTGTTTGGTTGGTTGGTTGGTTTTGGTTTTGTTTTGTTTTAATATATATAAAATAAGATTATTTAAAACTAGATAAAATAGACTAATGTGGAACAAATTATACAGTGATTTACGCATATGAAGCTTTCCATTCTTGAGCATCATAGAGAGTTAACTTTTACTTTTTCCAATTTAAAAGGTTTCTTTTTTTTTTCTTTGATAGCTTCTGTTTAGTAAAAGGAGCTAAACTCATAAATATGTCTGAGTATATTGAAATATTACATATGCTTATTAAATTTTTCTTTTAAAATTCCTCTTGATGCAAGAAAATGATTAGAAAGTATTTGCTACATAAGTTAAGGGAAGAATTTGAAGAAATGATTTTGCAGTTAATTTCATGAAGAATAAGGATGATTTTTCATTATTTTTCATTAAATTCCCACTATAAGCTCAGTTCTTTAATCAAAAGTCCATACAATAAAGTTGCTGAATGCTCTTGAAAAATTCCTAGTCTGGGAAAATATTGGCAATCTTCATTAAGAAAGTGAATTCTATTGTATAGGTTCCATATTATTTGTGGTGGGTGGATAAATAAAAGGGTTTTTTTTTGTTGTTTGTTTTGGTGGGGTTTTTTTTGTTTGTTTGTTTTGTTTTTTGTGGTTTTGTGGTTTTTTTTTTTTTGTTTGTTTTGTTTTTTTTTTTTGTTTTTTTTTTTTTTTGTCTAGGGGTCTGTCTCTATAAAGGAACTTCATAGAGTCGGGGTAAAAGCAAAATCAGAAAGAAATGTTCCACATACTTTCTAACTATGTATTTCTTCGTATTTTCACATATGAAATTGTTTCAGGTACATACACAAATTTTTATTTTTACAAGACTTGGATAGTTTTTACGAAGTTGCCATCTTTGAAAATAAACTTATTTATGTGTAAGGAAGTGCCCATACAAAATGTACAGTCTTGGAGGACACACTTAAGCATTAAGATGTTCTGGAATTTACTATAAAAACAGAGCTAGAATTTAGTACTCCTGACAGATTCCAGTTTCAATGTTAATATACTTGCCTAAGTTCCTCTATAATTTCTCACGTGTAATATATTTGGTTAGATTCAACAATATTTTAATACCTTCTTTTTTGCATAGAAGAAAAAATTTATTATGTAAGCAGGCTCATTATTGGCAAAGTACTTACTTCATTGGGTGGGATTGTACAGTGAGGGCTAACATATCAACTATTAGACTGTTGCTCTCAACAGAAAAATTCTGGTCTTAGCAGGAGATTTTGGTATCCATGGAGATAGGAGACTTTATATATGTGTAAGATGTATGTGCCTTAAACCTTAATTTGGAAATGGTTCCTATTTCTATGATTTTTTTTTCTGTCTTAATATAAAAGCAACACAGTAGTTTTCAAACACCTTTTAGCATTGGTTACAAAGAAAAATATTTAAATATTCAAAGAAAAAAAAAAAACAACAACCTCTCAGAGAAGGCATAAAAACCAATATGAAATAATCAAATTAAAAAATATCAAATTATTTCTTCCTTGATTAACAGCTTTTTTGTTTCTAGGTATTCCAATGAAAGACAAGTACATGTCCCTATGATGCATTTAAATCACTATGAAGCAAACTTTTATTTCCTTTGTTTGACCAAGACAGGTTTCTGATCATAATCCAAAGAAATGAGAAAGAAATTCTTTACACATCTTTGACTTTTACCGTTGTTTACATCTACTGAGATTGTTAACAAGGTTGAATGCATAAAAGTAAATTTGTTTATTTTTCTTCAGTCGGAAAAACCCCTAAAATTCTAAAGAACTGAAATGCTTCCGTAATCTGAAGGACTGAAATACTTCCATAATATTTTAGTCCTTTAAAAAATGCATATGTAATTCTCATTAGTACAGTGTGACGAACAATAGATTTTCTAAATGTATTGAAAGAAAATAATAACATTTGATGTCTAAGGTGATAAAACAAATCACAGTATCCACTGTGGTGGTAATGGAAAACAAAATAGTTAGAATTGTATGCATATAGAGACCTCATCTGCTAATAGTTAATTAACAGCAATAGAAAATTATATTGTTACATGGCATTTACTATCTGGCAGCACTTTATTAGGAAAAATAAATTTTCATTTATCTTAGTACTTTGAACTCAGCAGGAATGATCAGACATATATATGGTTTAAAAGCTGATGATCACAGAAACCAGAACAGTATCAGCAAATTTTCCAGTCAATACTTTTTCTTTGTTAAAAAGAGCAAGTAAACAAAGTCACAGTAATACATTCCAAGCCTGGTTGGACTGATTCCTCTTGGCCAGTGCTCTGTTCTTCATTATGCTGAAAAATTTTATAAAGCTGCAGTAAACAGTTTGTAAGTTTTAGCAGTCAGATATACAATTAAAACTTCTCAACCCTCCTTGTGCTTCCTGTGTTTCCTCAGTCAGAGTGTTCTCATGAGATCACCATACAAAGGAAGATTTGAAGGGAAAAACCTAGCAGGATAATGCCGGAAACCAGACCTTCTAAGGAGGAAGAGAATGAAGGAGCTCCAAGTAGGCCTGTGATGGAGTAAAAAGTTAAAATTGGATGATGGCATGATATACCCAAATATATTGAAAATGACACCTCTGTGGTATATTTTAAGTGACTTTCAGAAGCCAAATTTGAAGCAATTCTGAGTCACATTAATCTGCAGCCCAAATTCCAAAACAAAATAATCATCTGAAAATAAGAAAGGATCATAGATGAGGTGATGAGAATTGAACCTGACCTATACAATTGCATTTACAAATTAGGAATAAAATCATGAGCTAGATAGATTAGCCAAGATAGCAAGGTTTTTTTAGAACCATTATAGACAAGAAGAAGCCAGCTGAATTTACAGGCATTAATTTATAGGCATGTAGATAATGACTGTTGTTGTTGTTCTTCTGCTGTGAGATCTTTTGGATTTTTTTTGTTGCTGGGGGGGAGGGGTGGCTTTGTTTTTTGTGTGCTTAGTTTTGATTTTTAACAAGACTGCAGGATACAACAGGAAAAGAGTCTTTATGTAACCATGGATTCATGTGCTTTTTACTAGACAAAAATTGTCATCAATGAAGTTATACAATAAGGCAAAGAACTAAGTCAAGGGTAGGTATCAGTATAATTATCACGCAACTAAATAATAATGGAAATTCATCTGGTATTTCAGCTACCTAACCATGTGGTAGATGATCTTGAAGGAAACATAATTTCATATTAATGCAGAATCATAGAATTTTACTTTAGTATCTCACTTCTGTGATCTGGAACAAACAACTAAAATTCAATAAATAAATACTGAAAAAAAAGAATGAATAAATTATTCCATAGACTTAATACTGCCACTTAATAGTTTTGGGGAAAAAAAAATCCATATATTTTTTTAATAAGGAGAATAAAAAGAATGTGATGAATAATTATACTAAATTAATTATATCTTCATATAAAATCATAAAATTATTAGTGTTGGAAAATACTCAAGACCATGATGTCCAACTGTTAACCCAGCACCACCATGTTCACTACTACACCATTCCATCCACACGCCTTTAGAACAGTTGTGTACAAATGTACCTCAACTATAGAAATTAGAATAATTATTAGAAATAGTCCTTAAATTCTTCCAAAGACCAAAAATTAAATACAAATAAAAAGGCAAAAAATCCATTTATTAGTTTTGCAATCTTCTAAACATAGAGAAGACCTTTCTACAGAAAACATTGGGTTTATTTGCCCTTTTGAAATAACTCTTAGGAGGCAGAAGTACACAATCACAGATTAATATTAATATAGCTGTTGCTACTGAAAGAGCTGAAATACCTTTTATGAATGTCTGATTTGGGGTTTTTTTTTGATATATACTTTTTTATGGTCTGGCTATGTAATATGAAATCAGCCTGGGGAATGAAAAAACAGCCCCTTTGCTGTGTGTGCAGCATTACAGCAGCACTCAGTGTCAGCACAGTTTCTGCAATCCACTGGGTTTTGTGAAAAAAAAGGTGCCATTTATATGACAATAGAATGAGTAGAGTACAGAACAGTAATTTTGAAACTGTAAATTCTACCCTTGAACATTGCTATTAAGCAAACAATACTTTTTTTTTTTTTTTTTTTTGGTCATGCAAGAAAACCACCTGCATATATTCTTACTCCAAAACAGCAAGATTAGTTTAAACATCGTGATCAATTACTTGGCTATAAAACGTCTTTAAGTATGATGTAGTTTTTGCAGTTTATAATAGAAAAATCACATTCTTTCTTAAATCTGGATGGCAGAAATTAACTTGCCATCTTGAACTACTTCTACAACAGTATTTGAACAGGAATAATCCTTTTCATGTCTCATGCAACTTCATTTTGGTTTGAAATTATACCATTTTCTGGGTAAAACTACAAGTAAACATGCTTATTCAATGTCTATCAGCCTGAGAGTTGGCTTGCACAGTGGAATATTGGTTTTCAAAATTCTTGAAATACTCGTTATTTCTTTCTACCTCTTGATATACAAAACATCTGTACCAAAACAAAATTCTGAAAAACCAATATATTTCATACCACACCCTGACAAGAGAATTACTGAGACATAGTGGATTTCTGGTTCTGAGTGACTTTCAGAAATATAAAATATAAATCTTATCTAGCATATAGTGGATTACAGACACCTTTTGAAACACCTCAGTTTAGAAAAATAAATACTTCGAACCCTGTATATTCTGATTTTATTTTCAATGTCTCTTTACTGAAAAAGACAACAGATTATTTTCTTAATTTAAGAGAGATCATATACTATTTCTACAGACTGCATATGCTGGTCTGTAAGACACTTTCATTTGTTCTTAATTTTAAATCTATCTGTATTCCTGCTGATTTTAGTAGTTTGGCTCATATTTAGTTTTCTGCACCGTGTACTTACCACTTCCAAACAATAAAAACTTCAGTCTGACCAGTAAAGAATCTACCAGAGTAAGAAACTAACTTACCAAAACTAACAGATGTAATTTAAGGACTTCAAAATACCTTCTCACAAATTGAGAACAATATGTTTTGCAATTTACATGTGTACGCACAGAAATATTGATTTAAAAATTAATCTATTTTAATAACATCTGTATTTTTCTTTCTTCATATACCAGTTTCATTTTCTGTGAGTAAAAATAATGGTCAAAAATGGTCAAAAATAATCAAAAGGAAGAAGAAAAAGTATGATTTAGAGGAAGGAAATATCTATGCCAGTTACAGGTTATTTTCTCCTTTGGAATCAACTCATTTTTATATTGGTAAAAAAGTCAGAAATTACATTACTTTTATACTGTCTTGGATTATATTACCTAAAAATGTGTATTCTATTTCATCTGTTGAAAGCTGTTTTTTGGGAGATGTTTTATCCTTCTCTCATTCTCTCAGGGGGGAGGGGGGCAGATGCCTTCTGATTACAGACCAGCCATTAAAACCAGGTGGAGCAGTGTTTCTTACCTCTTTCACCACCCCTCCATCCTCCAGGGGACATCTTCTTATAGTGGCCCACTAGGGCCCACCAATGACATGACACATTCCATCATCCTATTGTGAGATGCTCCACACCGTGGGGGAGGAGCCAGCTGTTCCTAGCTAGATAAAAACTGGGACTGAAGGACACAAGGTATCCCAGTTTTTTTCAACTGGATTCCTGGAGGAAGACTGGACCCATCTCACCGCCACTGGACTTTCTGTAGGACCATCTCTACTCCACAGAACCACATCTGTTACTCCAAGAGGACTTATTTGGACTGCATCCAACACCCTGACCACCAGGGTGCTAGGTTGTATCCCTGACTCTGTCAGGGTGTTTCCAGGATTTTTGTTTGCTTCCTTGCTTGTGGTTTGTTTTGTTGTTGTTGTTGTTGTTGTTGTTGTTGTTTTGTTTTGTTTTGTTTTTTTGGTTGTTGTTTTTGTTTTAGTGGTTTTTTTGTTGGTTTTTTTTTTTTTTTTTTTTTTTTTTTTAGTAAAGAACTGCTACTCCAATTCCCATATCTCTGCCTGAAAGCCCCTAATTGCAAAATTATAATAATTTGGAGTGAAGGGGGTTTCCATTCTCCATTCCAAGGGAGGTTCTAGCTTTCCATGGCAGACAATTGTGTTTCAAAACCAAGACATAGGACTTGTATTTCCCATGAAATACATCAATATTGAAAGAAAAACAAGATGAAAATCATACTGATTCATATGAAACTTGGAACATTACATCATTCTTGTTTATCTAAAAATATATTTAATCAGTAATAGACATCTAAGTTTAGAGCAGAGCAGAAATAAAATTGCATACAATAGTCAGAGAAACAGATGTTGAAAAACAGCGTATTATCTCATCACTGATATTAATACTTTGTTCATATGTGGTGTTGGGGCTGTAAGTTTAGTTTTTGTTTTTTCCTTTTGCCTATAGAATTCCCCCCAGCACCCCCCCCCACCCCCCATAAGTTGCTAAGAGACTAAATACTGATGCTTAAACGATGCTTGACCCACACAAAAGATTTGGAGAGGGCAGTAGATCATTTAGTTTGGGGGAGAGGGAAAGGCTCAGGGGCTCTGGGAGCTGAGAGTGCCTTCTTCCTGCTTGCAGTTTCGGAGAGGACTGTTGGGCAACAGCTAGTGGGTATAGTCCACTGTTAACAGAGGGTCCAGTCCTGGGAATTCTATCATCTGCTGGAGCGCCCAGGAAGACAGAGCTCCTCGCCTGCCCTGCTGGAGCTGGGTCAGCCCCTGTCCAGCCATCACGACTTCTTCAGCACTGCTCACTTTGCCTGCTGGGACACTCCCCTGCCTGCCGGGACAACCCACTGTTTCCAGCCATCAGCCCCAGAGTTTCCACCATTTTGGCTTGCTGCTCTTGGGGTCCCAAGAGATCAGACTGCCTGGTTCTTGTGAGACAAAGCCCCTCGGGGTTCTTGGTTCTGTTTATTATTATTATTATTATTGCTGTAGTTGTTGTTGGTTTTTTGTCCTGTTATATATTTACTAGTTATATACTAGTAAAGGACTGTTATTCCTTTCCCCATAGCTCTGACTGAAAAGCCTTTTTAATCTTCTAAATTATAATAACTTGGAGGCAAGGGATTGGAATTCCCCATTCCTAGAGAGGCTCTGCCTCTCCCTAGCAGATACCTGTCTTTCAGACCAAGATGTGGCTATTTGTGTTAGACCTTAAGGAAACAATACAGATATACTCCAAATCAGTAAAATTCATTTAGGTGAGTAGATTTCAGAACAGGATGTGATAGTCAATCTAGTGAGTAAAGCTGAAAGTGAACTAATGCATCAGATGTGAAATTAAGAAGAACATGTAACATGAACTATGTAACACATTCAAGGACAGTTAAAATCCTTTTAGTATGAGGGAGAAGATATTACTTACAAAGAAAATGTGATTTGTTAAAGCAAAGATCAAGTAATTTTGGTTATAGAAGATGATATGTTTATTTGTTGATCATCTTATTTTTCTAACTGAAATTAAACATTAATGGGGAACTACCAGATTCGTAGATAAATAATTATTATTATTTTTTCTTATTCAGATACTCATGAATCTCATAGTACAGAACTTTAGTCCAATTAGGCCCTGGGTATATTTAATTTAAATTGAACAGCTACACCAACTGCAAACAAAGAAATTAACTAGCAAACAAAATGAGCTGTAATTTAAGGGGTGCTTATTTCAATAGTGTTTGTGTTTGGAAATTAATGATTTCATTAAAACTAATTTTAACTTAATTAAAGTAGTCAAACTAATGTATAACTTGGCTGGACTGAAATATAGGTGAGCTCAAAACTCCAGCTGAAGAATGTAATACAAGCAGAAGGAAAAATGTATATGGACTGGTTCAGCTATCGAAACTATGATCTTGGAGAAGATGTTAAGAACAAACTATGTCTCATTATGTAGGAGAAGCAAAAGCACTAGTCATGAAGGACAGAAACATAAAATCAAGTTTTGGGTCAAAGAGAGAATTACTTAATGTTCAACTTACTTTAGCAGTGGCAATGTTTTAGTTGATCTTCTTCAGCTATTAGAAGAATGAAGAACAAGGGAAAAATTTAAAAAGCTTTTCTTAAATAAGGATATTCAAAGCCTAATTGAACTAAAGTATATTTTTGTTTCTTTTTTAATAAAGGGATTCATGATGAATACTAAGATAAAGGCAATAAGACAATGCATCTAGTGAGAAATAATAGGTATTACTTCTCCACAAAGCAAGCCAAGCTGCTAAACTATAAATTCCAAAGGGCTAGACATAATTCTATATCATAATTCTTACAAATCAGCAGATGAACTCACAGATTCAACACTAAAGAAATTACAAAAACTTGTTTATGTGGAAGCTAAAGGGGGAGGAATTGCTGGCAGATATGAAACAGCAATTAAATACACAGTTTATTGATCCATGAAGAGGAAAGAAAGAATCAGACACTGCAGGCTCATTATTCTCTCTTAATAGATCTTGTAAGTATGCGTGTGTGTGTGTGTGTGTGTGTGTGTATATATATATATACACACACACATATATATATAAAGATAATGTTGTTAAAAGAACAAATGGATCTGACATGAGTATTAATAAAACTATTCTAGGTATTAGATGAAAATTTGTATTCATCAGAGCAGTGTAGTTGAAGAATGAACTTCCCGCTGGAATAAGGAGTAGAACCAGTATCTAATTTGTAGACAGAGCTTGATTTCTTTATGGATAATATTACATACTGTGATTGCATATGATGAGAAAGGAAGATATCACTCCAGTGTAATGCCCTGAATCTCTGAATGTTCTTTTGTGTGGTGAAAAAGTCCTTTCTTCCTAATATAATGTAATTCCTAGCCACATTACAAAATTTTCAGCAGAAACATTGTTACATTATTCCTTAAGCTTACCAGGAAAAAACTGACAAAGTGAAAACAGGAAAAGACATTTCTTACAAACCTATTAAACACAGAAGAGCAAGGGAAACAAAGCTTATGAATAAAATGTATTTGAACCAGAAATGTCCAAAATATACCCAAAAAACAGGCTAAAAACCAAATGAGGTTAGATGCTGGTGCCAAAAAATTGATATGTTTTAGTTAGTAGTGAAAGAGGGAGGGAGGGAGGGAGGGAGGGAGGGAGG
>JANEHK010000022.1:8744900-8758945 GCA_025960845.1 Tachycineta bicolor | reverse complement strand
AGGAAGGAAGGAAGGAAGGAAGGAAGGAAGGAAGGAAGGAAGGAAGGAAGGAGTGCGTTGGGGTGGGGGTGGACGACAGGGAGAGAGTGAGAGTGACAGGGATTAAGTAGAAACATATCACCCTTCTGGGGATCTCACTGACGTTTTGCTGTTTCCCTGCACAGGACCCTTGGTGCTGAGGGTCCCCTGTCACCCACGGGCCTCCCTTGCAGAGGGTCAGTTTCACACTGTCCCTTGGAACACTGCGGGTCTCTTGCATCATCTGCAGTGTTCTGATGCAGGGTCTGGGGACCCCTTTGGAGGGGAGGGGCTTTGATCGGCCATGACATTCCCTCTGCTGTGGATAAGCTTTTCCCAGGGGTGAAGGGGTTCCTGCGCCTTGGGCTCCTCTGCATAGCAGAGGATGGGCATTCCCTGCCTCTCCAGAGGCTTTTTCACCACGCACCCAAAAACCTCTCTTCTCCTGACCCTTAGGTGTGAAGGTCTGTTGGAGGGCTGGCAGCTGATAGCCCTGGGGCTGTGGTCTCTATCCTGAAGGTGTTAAGCTTGATGTCTTTGTGAATTTATTATTTTCTCCCCATAACTGAATTTACTTTAGCTTATTTCCATCAGAGAGCAGTTCAGGACCTCAGTCAGAGGGCTTGTTCAGGGCCTGGTGGTTTTCTCTGCAGCTTTCATAATACAGATTGCTAAAACAGGCAAAAGTCCTTCATGAAGATGTTTGTCATAAACTATAACATTTCCATCTCCAACTTTATACCCTTGTATTATCATATGTAAATGCTGACACCAGCAACCATAGAAAATGTGGTAAGGGATAGACAGATATAGCAAACATGATGATGTATTCCTTGGTTCTGTCTCAGTCTTATCTGGCATTGGTTTTATTTGAAAATTAAATTATTTTTCCAAATATCTCTGATTTTCCTCTGAATTAGATAGATGATACTTAAAAGTATATTTAGAGTGAAAAAAATACTCACTGAAAAAATTTTATTGAGTTAAAGGCTGCTGAAAAATATACGGTTCTAATGTGAGTGGCTCTGAGTACTTAGGTAATAAAATCATATGTTTGACAAAAAAAAAAAAAAAAAAAGAAGTTAAAAAGTATGACTTTACATCATGGTTGTGGATATTGTTAGATCATTAACACTGCACGTAACTTTTTCCCTAAATATAGTACTCTCTAGGTAAAAAATTAAGGGGAAAAAAAAACAAAAACCCAACAACAACAACAAAAACACCAAACCAAAACAAAAAAAAACACCACCACAACAACAAAAACCTCAGAAATACCTGGTTCTGGCTAAGCCAGGTTAACACATTTCTCTGGTTTTCTACCAAAATGATTTCTAAGTAAGAACAATGCCCAGAAGAGCTTGGACTTAGATAAAACTTATATACAAGTATACGTATGCACGTTTACTCATGTTTATAAGGATTTTAATTCAAAACAGAGACATTAATAATTGTTTGATGACTGTGTCTCTTTGTGCATACCTGATGAACTCAGAAGTGCTACACTTAAGCTGTCATACAGTCATCCATAATAACTGTTGAAGACGAACCTACAATGAGAGGAAAGTGTAGAATAATGAACTTTCAGTTGTTTATGGAACTAGTGGATGAGATCCTCAGGACCCTGCGTTTGAGCAAAATGATCTCTTCTCCCAGTTAAGTGTCATTGCTAAATATGGTATACTTCCAGATCCTGTATCCAAGCAGAATATGAAGGTGCTAAAGAGCAGTGGGATGAAGATGAAGCCCTGGAGAACCTCATTAGGATTGGCAGCCCGATTGCACCCCATTTGCAATAACTCTTTGAGTCTGGTCCATCAGCCAGTTGCTCATCCATCATGTGATGTGTTGTCCAGCTATGTGCTGGACATTTTGTTGAGAGGAATCCTGGGAGAGACAATGTTCAAATCCAAAAATATTTATTAAAATCCAAAAATATTACATCAATTGACTTCTCTTGATCTTCTAGTTGGGTTAACTTGTCATAAAAAGAAAACAAGCTTGATTAGCAGGATTTTCCTCTCATGAAGCCAAGTTGGCTGTGACCAATGATTGGAGTATATTTCAGACGTTTTTCAATAACTCCCAGAATAATTTTCCCCTTAATTGTACCAGACATGGAAGTGGGACTGATAGGACTCTAGTTTCTGTGGTCCTCCTCATAGCTAGTTTTGAAAATTGTGGCAGTGTTAGCCAACCTCCAGCCAAATGGGACCTTCCTAAGACCTTGTCAATCCTTCAGATTCCCAAGACCATTCAAAAATCATTGAGAGAGGTTTGTGATGACATCAACAGCTCTTTGAGCATTCTCAGATGAATCGCACCAGACCCCAGAGTTCTGTACAGATCCAGCTAGAGCAGCAGATCCCTTCAAAAGTTCAGGATCAACTGGGAGTTGATAATTTTCACAGTCATGGTCCTCCAGCTCAGAGCCCTGATACCGCCTTGGTCTCTCATCAGTGTTGAAGAAAGAGACCAAAATAGCATTAATCATCTCTACTTTGTCTCTGTCCCCATTTAGGAGGTGATTCTCCTCACCTCATGAGGTGATGAGGTGTCTTCCCATCCCATATCTTAAGATATAATTCAGAATTACACTCCCAAGTTGTTATATTTTATGATGAGTCTTTGAAATTTTTTTTTAAGAAAGTCAAGAGTGGAAGAAAAAAAAAAAAAAAAGTTTGGAAAAGCCCTGGTAGAAATTTAATCAGAGGGAGAGAAAAACAAAGTTGTTGATTAAAATAGATCATGGGGGAAAAAAAAATCATATGTCTTAACATTTTAAAATAAAAAATTCAAAATACTGAGTTTTGATTCCTCAGTTTTGGGGAAATATTAAGTGCAGTTCCAGTGTTCTCTCTCTCAAGAACTTTCAGCCTTTGAAGGACCTGGGCACATATTTTGATTGCTGGGGTTCACTGGAAAGGTCATAATACTATATTTCCTGTAGTAATGACATACTGAAAAATCAGGTGATTTGAATTTTCAGATAGTTCTGCAGTCCTGGAGAACAGTTACAGTTTCTTTCACAGCTATTCTTTCATCACAGGGAAATGCTTAGGCAAATTATCTGTACTTTTAAAATTTAATCTGAAAGGAAAATTAATGAAATTTTGCTATGTGATAGAAAAAGACAAGATCTGACTATGTAAAACTTTCTTCCTCTTCAGATGTCTTCAGACTGGACAACATCCAGACTTCATTTAATTTTTTAAATCTTCTTTGTCCACCTCTACAAATGTCACCAAAGTTTTCTCTTTTCTCCCCTAATAAAGGGAGCAGAGGGTTTTGATGTATTATCTTTGATGTGGCCTGTGGTTTAAACTGGTAACTCTGAATAATGAAAAGGATTGTTCTGTGTCTGATTTTTCTTTGACCTTAAGTTCTTCCAAGCTGCTGCAATGAAGTATGACAATGAGTCCTCTAAAGACATTCTCCTTTTTTTTTTTTATATCCATCTGTGCCAGGGCAAAATATTAAAACGAGCATAAGAAAATATTTGTCTTTAACTTTTCATTTTCTTTTTTTTTTTTTTTCCTTGTAACACTATTTTTTAATAATATTCAGTGGTATATGTCCTTCTAGGCAATGTGAATTCTATGCTTCTGAATTCTATTCTATCAGAGCTTTCATCACACTTTTAAAACCCAGACAAAATGCTACAGGCATAAGAGCATTCTAATTCTACAGTCATTTGGCTTCACTTGTGTATTTAAGTTTTGAGTCAAAATCTAATTTAGTGGGATCCTGTGAAATATAAAGATTGATGAAAACATGTTAACTCTCTTCTTTGTGCCCCAGGGCTTAACATTTCTACCTAACAAATCCATAAACATGCAAAAATAAAGAATAAATAATTATGACTGAATATTTTAGCAATTCAAGTAATTCTAGCAAGCACAGAGATTATTTTGAATGGAAGAGTTTTTATAAATAGGAGGAAAACCAGGTTGCTTTATCTTGCATAGAGGTGGCCCAGTTAATCAGCAGTGATTATACTGGCTTGGTCTCTCAGTTATGTTTGTTAATTAAAGCACTTTCTAATGAACATTAGCTCAATTTCTCCCATTTGGAAGGCAGGCTGGGAGATGATAGAAATCTAAACCATGATTCTTTCTCTCTTGAATACTCAGGTATTCTTTCTCTCTTGAAAAATCATAACTGAATTAATATAGAGAGAAAATAGCATTTTTGTCTGCATGGCCTTATCTGCAGGGCCCCCTGCCTATCAGTGTGGGGAAATATCAATGGAGTGAACATCTCTTAGCAGGAGTAATCATCATCATCATGAAGTGCTCATCAGATAGGAAGACAAAATGCAATTAAGCTGGATTTACAATCAGGCCAATAATTACTATTCAGATGTTTCAGCTGTATGGAAAATGCAGGATTCTGAACTGCGACTTTTTTGTTTGAATGTGAGGTTTTTCCTGCCTTGCTTGATCTCTTTTCCCTTGGAACATTAGTAAAATGTCAGTCATGATGTGGCACAGCTGAATAATTGTCATAGAGTCAAATGCTTGCAGATGGTTAATGGAAACAGAGAATTAAATGAACAGCAGTAAAGAAACACATGCAAAATAAAGAACCCTATTGCAAATTTAAAGGGTCACTCGGTTTCATCAAAAATCAAATAATATGAATACGTTATTCTCTGAATGAAAGACACTGTGTTAAATTGTTTTGAGAGATGGAAAATGAGCAATCAGTGATTACTAATGAAAATTTTGAAGAATTATGCACTATTGAAATATGCAGTAGTTGCCAGTTAAAAACTATAGAATAAAGCCTGACTTTGGCTGCTGAATTTTGTTATTTACCATTTATTTAAATTACTGAAGTCTAGATGTAAAACACCATAGGATTCTACAAAAGAAATACAGAAATGAAGATTAAATCAGGTAATCTTTACCATATCCAAATAATGTTTACTGTTTCAAACTTTTTTTTTTTTTTTTTTTTTTTTTTTTCCCCCAGATCCAAGTAACTCAACATTTCAGTCAACTTTATACAACCAAATCAATTTCTACATAGACCTGCAAGGTCTTAGGTCTGCCTTATGAGAGGAAGCTCTCATCTGTCTGATGTTGCAGTGTCCACTGCACCGGACAGGCGCTGGCCACAGGCGAGCTCAGCCTCACACACTGCAGCGAATGCTCTTGGGTCGGGGTCGCAGGCTAGGCAAGCGACCTCGTCCCTGTGGGGTCTTGGTTCCCCCACACCAGCAACAGGGCCAGATGGAGTCACGACCACGGCGACAGATAAAGGGTGGACTCTCTCAAGCAGGGTTGAAAGATGGTTTATAAAGGGGAGTCCTGCAAGGAGCTCAGCCTCAGGCAACTGGTGCTAGAAGAGAGCCCTTGAACAAAGCTGTGCACTGGCTTTTAAACATGGGAGGGTTCAGGGGTGGCAACAATGAGCCAATGAGGTAGAACGTGGGTGTAACAAGGAGTGTTAACTTCTGAGCAGAGATCAAATAACCAGACAGGGGTGGGCGATTTCCCAGGCACCAGCCTATCACTTGACGCCCTCCCTGGATCTTTCCAGAAACCCAGGAAGGGTCCTGAAGTGACAGACAGGGCGCCCAAGAGGAGAGAGAGTGGATTGACAGGGGTAGGTAAAGGAGGGGGATGATTGACATAAACTATTATGTAACACATTCCAAGGGGGTGAAACCATAGCATGGAACAGGGGTAAATTGGAACAAACCATTACATTATAAATCTTACAGAACGTTTTACAAAAAAATATGTAAAGACCAAACAAAACCACTTTTCACACCACCACAGTCTGACATTTTTGAAAGACTTGCTTGACAAATCCTTTATAAGAAGAAAATTTATCTTTCTGGTACAAAAGTATTAGTGATACCACTTAATAAGTATTACTTGGAAGTGGATTTAAATGAAAGATACTTGAAAATGTACTTCAAATCTTCAAAACCTTGCATTCTTTGGAAATATTATTTTTCAGTTCTCTTTCATGCTTTCTCACTAAAATCAAAATTTAATATCTCTTCCCATCTAGTAAATATTTTAAACGGATTTTTATTTCTCTTAATTTAAAGAGGAAAAAATAACTGAAAAATGTAAAGCATTAATTATTCACCATTAAGCATAGTTTGATAATTAAAAATTATTTGAGAATGGCTCCTGCCTGGGAAAGAGAATTTTCTTCCTGTAGTAGACAAAAAAAAAAAAAAAAAAAAAAAACCAAATCATTTGACAAAACCAGAAACAGCAACTGCTTCCACAAACAACTAGTAAAGAAAAATCAAAACTTAATAGCTACTTTTAGTAAGTTTATTTTGTTTTGTTTTGTTTTCTTTCATATACATATATCTGGACAAATTATAGTGTCTTGTCTTGTGCTAATCATAAAATAAAAGCAATTTAAAATTTTATGTTCTCTCCTTGACATATACACTAAAAGTATACCTATGATTTCTTGTCTGCTATAATTTCTGCAAAGTCAGTGAATTGTTTATTAAATGAAAGCAGATATGAAAATATTGATCTTATTTTGCCCTTAGAGTCAGTACAAAGCATGTTCTCTTAAATCTTACTGAAAAACTCCATTACACTGGCTATCTAATAGAGTTTAAAGTGAAAGTTTCTTTCCCTTTCTATTACCACAAAGAGTTTCAAATAGAAAATAGATAGAGTGTAATGAATGTTCCATTGTAAATACATCTCAAATAAGCCTTTTGCTCCTCTGGGTTTTGCCTAAAGACTTAATGTCATTTCCTGAATGGCATTGGCTCAAATATGAAAGCATCTGTATATTTTTAAGAGAATTGTTAACATTATTCAATTTTAAAATGACAGATATACAGTGCTTGCTGGGAGAAATAAATCTCTCACTGCAAATAAATGTGGCAGAATAAGCTATACAATACATATCAAAAACTTTGCTTTTGCTGACCTATTATTCTTCATGAATATGTTTTTAAATCTATAACTGTAATTTTGAAGATGTAATTTCTGACTTTTTTTTTTTTGATCCTTTTAATGCAGCTGTTTCGTTTGGTGGGGTTTTTTTGTTTTGTTTTTGTTTGGGGTTTTTTGTTGTTGTTGTTGTTGTTTGTTTGTTTGTTTGTTTCTTATAAATCACATTATTTTTCCACTATGAAATTCTGCAGTTTCATTTATTTTAAAAGTATTTATTCTGCTAAAAATAAATCTTTGTGTTCCATGGAAGATAAATAAAAAATGGCTTTTGTTCAGCAAGTTTTACTTCAAAAATTGTGGAAATTCATAAGGAACATAGAGTAGCAGTTTCATATGAATTTACATCTCTTTGCCTGCACCTGATGGGTAAGAGGAAAATTGTTCTTCAGCACTGAATTATTGAATGCTTTTTCAGGCTAAGTTCTTTGGAACTAAGTTTTAAGAACTTCACTTAAGTTCTTCAGTGTTCTTCTTTTTTCTTCTGAGAGGAACCAGTATACCAAGAGCTAGAAACATTCAGAGTTAGATTGAAAATTGATACAGGGGAGATGCTCCAAGTTTCATAACAGTTATAAATCAGTACCATCATATACTGTGCCTGAAGGTTTAAGTATGGTCTCACTGAGCAAGCAACTTGAAAGAATATACATATGTTGACACTGTATTTTCAAGTCCTCTCTTCTTTCTACTAAATACCTCTGTCAATCCAAATCCACTTCTTTCTGGCTCTGTGGGAAAACAGGTGACTTGCTTCCACTGGTGATGGTGGAGGACCCCACTAACCTGATGAGCTCTGCACTGGTTTGAGTGAGAAGCTCTCAACCCCACATCTGAGAGACAGAAGGAAAAATCTGTATCTGGTGGGAATACATGTTTTATGATGATGGCATTTTAAAGCACTCTTGTGGCATGAAGGCAAGGTATTACTGTATCCAAAACCACGTGGGAAGATGGCCACAGAACTGAAGGGAAATCCTTTCTCATCATAAACTTTTTGAGAGTTTGCCAAAATAATGCAGCAGGCAGCAGCCATGAACTTGCTGATGATAGAAAAGGGGTCCTGTGGGTCAAAATAAGCATAGGGAGATTGCTTGTGAGCTACCCTCATGGACAACACAGTCTTGACTTGGGAAAACCCCTAAAATCACCATCCTGCCACCCTTCTTACCAGGCTCAACTTCACTCGTGGATATTCTCTTCTTATTTCTCCTCATATGGATTCAGTGGAATGAGGAATGGGGATTGTCATCAACCCATCACACATTATCTTTGCCACTCTTCTACTTCTTCACACTGTTTCTCTATTCTGTTGTGGGGTCCCTGCCACAGAAAAGTCCTTCACAGACTCCTTCATCATAGGTCCTCTTCATAAGCTATGGTGTTCCAACAACTGCCTTTCAAAGAGGAACACACCATCAGGAAAAGACCATGCCAGGCATAAATACAGGAGTCCTCAACTGATCTTTGATGTATGTGCTCAGTGTCACCATATTGCTGCTAGACAGAAGGGAAGTATTACACAATAACAATTTGAAGTTACATCACCAACTATTATTTTCAGTTGCATTAATGTTGTGATCATTTCTTTGTGCATTTAAAATCACTGAGTTGAACTCCCATTTTAAATGTACATTTAGTACATTTTACTTTTCCATATCTGGATGACACTGAAATCATTAAATTATTTTTATGGTCATTAAAATATCCATTCATCACATAGTCTACAGTCTTCAGAAACAATGCATCACAAAAATAATTTCACAAGAAAAGTCAAAATAACGTAATGACACCAGTAAATATTTACAATTTACAAAGATTTTACACCTCCTCATTTCACCACCATTTTCCCATATATGAAAAAAAAAAAAAAAAAAAAAAAAAAGTTTAATTGTTTAGTGGAATTGGGTTGCAAATCTGCAATTTTGGTAAATCAAATAGATACTATATAAGAAACAGCCAACGTGAAGTAATTAAAATTAGGAGGCGTTATTTTTCAAGAGATTCTGCTTTCTAGGTGTATTTTGAATGGGGCTGAAACAGGCATTTACAACACAGGATTCTTTGAGGATTGCCAATGAATTTCCTTACAAAAAACTAGGAGCCATTATAGAAATTTTTTTTTATTAAAATGTGACTAGTATAACTTAGGAATTACAACCATTTTATTCTCATATTTATTAAAATAGAGCTTTTAATTTGCAACATCAGTTTACAATTTCTATCCCCCACAAAATAATATCCCCCAAAATGAATAAATAAATAAATTTAAAAATCAATTAAAAATTGTAAAGAAAAAATTGCTAGGACACATTTAGGTAAAATACTGAAATGGGCACTGAAACTTGCTTATCATTTTTATCATTTCTGTGCAAAACAAGAGCAACACTTTTCAATACTGGAGATAATAGAAAGGAAAAGATGCTGAAAGTCTCTATTATGGTGAAAGCACATAGTAAGACCAAATGCCTTACTGATTCAGACAAGTGCCACTAAGCACCGAACATGTTAGAAGGAACTTTAACTGTATGTTTCTTTTTTGAAACATCTCTTTAAATAATTGTAAATCAAAGTAACTGACTATCAGATTGTAAAAGAAATGTTGCTATGGATTTTTTTTTTTCCCCTAAAAATCCACATAAAGAGTTACTACATGGAGAACTACTGTTGCATTCCACTGTAATAACCCCAAACTCTTATGGGTTTAGGATCACATAATAATTTTCATTGTCATTAAGAACAGAAACAATAAGAGTTGGATTCAATGGTTCTTTTGGGTCCTTTCCAACTCAGAATATTATGTGATTCTATGAATATCTTCTGGTAACCAGGCACTGAAAGATTTCAAAGTGGACTAAGAATACTAACTAAAGCTTATAGAGCTCCTATGAGAAAAGTTATAGTGTCTCTAATGCTCTTTTTCTTTTGCTATAATGCAGCCATCTCACTCGAGAGTAGAAATTTTGAGGAAATGTGTGACATTATAAAACAGTAAGAGACACTGAAGGGTAGGATAGTACTGCATTACTTTGAGACTCCCTGGCAAACATAGATAAATAGACTGTAATTAATCAGAGTTGAAAATCCACTACAACTAATGTTAATATGTTCACCTACCTAAAAAATATCTGAGCCATTAACAATCATAAAAAGTGTTGCACAAAATCTTTCTCTATTTCTACAAGAAACAACAGACATGTAATTCCTAATGTTTAAGGCAAACTTACGCTGATTCTGCTCATGACAGTAGGAGGTGATAATCTACTGGATATCTTTATTATAGAAAACAGCTACACCTTATTTCCAATAGCTTCTTATGTCCATAGGATGCCAGTGCCAGAACAGACAAGATTTACTTCATTTAACTGTCATTGTTAGTCTCTTACATTGTTTCATAATCTACTACGCTTCTAACTTATTGAATTGCATTTTTGAATTACTTTCTGTTTGTCCAATTCAATTAACACATCTGCAGTTGCTGAGATTGTCTCTGAGGAGAATTTGGATTGCTTTTCAAATTAGCCCTTTGTAGAAATTTTCTGACTTCATCCTCCCCAATAGCGCTCTAACTCTATGCAGGCTGTGTAAATACATAATTCTGCCTCTGAGTTGTCAAAACTCCTGCTACTTGCTGCAGACAGCTATGGTATTCTCTGGAACACCTTTTGACAGAAGCACCATTCCAATCTTTTTGATAATAACAAATTGCATGATTGACTAGAACTGTAATAGCCTGAGGCATTTCTAGCCAGGCCTGAAAATTAACTAAATCTATCACTACACTGTGTGTCATTATAACATAATTTCCTGTCATTGTCTGCCCAATGATAGGGTCACAAAGCTATTTTTAAAACCTTTCTAAGCTCTCCATCCTCCTACTGATATGCCAGGATTTTCTTAACATGCACCTTATTAAAATTTCCAGAAAATTTTATTAGTACCTTCATCCAAGTTCCCAAATGATAGACTGAGTAAAGTGCTTAGGTTATTATGAAATCTGAAGTACAAGAGAGAAAAGAAACTGGCCAAAATTCTCCTGTCTCCAATTCCACCCCCAAAACATGCACATAAAGAATTTTATAGCAGTTATGGAATTAACACTATCAGATGCAAGACACCTACTTTAGCCCTGGATATTTACATGTATATATAATTATGAGGACCTGCAGATATTAATTTTCATTGCTGAGCTTTTATTTTGGTTTGTGGGGGTGTTTGGTTAGTTTGTTCTGTCGTTGTCCCTTGCTTCTTCTTTTTTCTGGGCAGAGTTAAGCTTTATAATTTCTTCAAATCTTAAATCTGGATTTTGTGGAAACAATCCTTTTTCTGAAGTTCTTGACTTCCCAGTGCTTTACTATTCCTCCTTTCATTTTATAATCTCACACTCTACTTTCTCTATGCTGTTGTCAGTGCATTTCATTTGATAGATCTGAGGTATTTTTCCCCGGAGGATAGGTTTTTTTAACATCTTTTACTGAGAGGCCAGCTTTAAAATGCTGACCATTTTCCACAAAGTGACTTTGCTGTTTTGTGTTTATGATACAGTTCTAGTACAAAGACTGTAGTCACAGAGCCATATTAACTTAATAATGCCATTTTTATTGTGGTATTTCATTTACTACTTTGTTTCATTGCCTGCAATCTATGCAAAATAAATAACTTCTTCAGGCATTCTGTTCTGTAAATCATCATGGTTAAGTCTGTTAGTACTGAGACACAATACAACTTCCCTATTTGTATGTGTATGTGTGTGTATGCACACACGCGCATACACACACACACACACACACACACACACACACACACACATATGTATTAGTCTGAATTTCCCATTGTTTTATAGCACCTAACAGCTGCATTCAATTTTTTTACAATCTCCAGAATCTGAACATAAATTTTCTAGTCCCCACTTGTCTTCAGTAAAGTCAGGTTGGTTTGATTCTCACATTTTTAAGTTTTGTAGTGAACTGCACTGTAGATCTAACTTTGATTTATGACTTCTTGAGATATTACTAGGTGCAAGGAGATTACAGTATTTGTGGTATTATTAATTTCATTACTATAATGTTTCATAACTATAATATAGGATCAACAATTTCCTTCACCTATTTGCAATACAGCATAAACCAAACCATCCTTACTCCTAAGCTACTTCTCTAGACATCTTTCCTTTTCATGCTGCTGGTCACTAAAGGCTGCAATAACCAGCTCTATCTAGACAACATACTTCAATTTGGAGCTTTGAAAAATATTGAAATCCTGTGGTGTTTTCTTCACTGCCTATTACCAACTTCCAAAGGGTCTGCCTCTCTCTGAACTTTGGTCTTTTCCTCAATAATTCTTTTCAGGTTTATACTAATGTCTCAGTAATATCACATTTGAATTTCTAATTATTCTGTTCTGATTCTTAAGTTGTAGTTACTCTTCTCTGTTCTACATTTGCTTTATTTAATGTACCCTGTTGCTTGTCTCTATTGGAGCCGCTGGCTCCATTTTGCCCAGGCTCGCTGGAGACTGCAACAAGACAGGAAAACTCCCCTGGGTCCTAAAAACGTGGGGAACGGTGAAGGGGCTTTTCCCCTTATCATGAGAGAGAGACCATGTCTAGGGCGAAGGAAAGGAGTCTTTGTTAGAGGGTGACTCCAAGGCCTTAATTCCAATCTTTATCCCAACATCTTCAGACATCTCCCTTGGTTCTGCCAAGGACTGGCAAGGACTTCTGGCAAGGACTCGTGTTCCAGGCTTATATACAGAAGAGGGGCTAAAGGAGGGGACAAACCCAATGAGGGATAAGGTGGGAGTGGAACAGGGCTGGAAGCACATTTAAAGAAACCAATGTGAACATAAAGGGAGAAACCTCCTCGGCTCTGGTCCTATCATTTGATGTCCTTACTTGAACTCTCCAGAAGCTGGGAGGAACAGCCGAATGACAGACAGGGCCTGTAGGAGTGGACTGGGAGGAATGTGGGAGGACTGACAGGGAAGGGGGACAGGGACAAACCTTGGAACAAAACACTTTGTAGGACAATAGGGGAGTGCAGAACAAACCATTATAATGTAAAACCCAATATGAAAACAAGTAACATAAAATATAGTATGAAAACAACACAAAGCAACAGTATCCAGTTTGTTCCTCAGTATCAGGATAATTCTATGTATAGACAAGCATAGGTGCAATTGTTGCTTTCATCTATAGCTATTATTTCTCAGAGAACTTTTTTTTTTTTTTTTTTTTCCCCCAGCGATCAAGCAAAGTCCTTTAGATAATCCAGTTTCCATGGTCTTTGTACATACACAGTAATTTTCTACCCCTGTTTCTACTTCCTGTGCAGTACAGCCTCCTTCTTATTTAGTTACAGTATCTAGTATTTATTTATTTCACTGATCTACATTCTCCAGCATATATATAGCCTAACTAGGTATCTGAACCACATATCCTGTGAGGCATGCACTCAATGTGAAGATCTAGTATGTCCTTTATTATGTAACCTAAAAATGTGTATTCTATCTCATCTGTTGAAAGTTGTTTTTTGGGAGATGTTTTATCCTTCTCTCACCCTTCCAGAGGGGAGGGGGGCAAATACCTTCTGATTACAGCCCAGCCATTAAAACTAGGTGGAGCAGTGTTTCTTATCTCTTTCACCACCCCTCCATCCTCCAGGGGACATCTTCTGATAATGGCCCATTAGGGCCCACCAATGACATGACACATTCCATCATCCCATTGTGAGATGCTCCACCCAGTGGGGAAGGCGCCAGCTAGATAAAAACTGGGACTGAAGGACACAAGGTTAATCTAGTTTTTCCACTGGATTCCTGGAGGAAGACTGGACCCATGTCATCACCACTGGACTTTCTACAGGATCATCTCTACTCCATACAACCATACTTGTTACTCCAAGAGGATTTATTTGGACTGCTTCCAACACCCTGACCCCCAGGATGCCAGGTCGTATCCCTGACTCTATCAGGGTGTTTCCAGGATTTTTGTTTACTTCCTTGCTTGTTTTGTTTGGTTTTTTTTGTTTGGTTGTTTTTGGTTTTTTTTTTTTGGGGTTTTTTTTTTTTTTTTTTTTTTTT
>JANEHK010000022.1:8693784-8744800 GCA_025960845.1 Tachycineta bicolor | reverse complement strand
TTTTTTTTTTTTGTACTACTACATTTGTATTTTCTCTTTTTCTTTTACTTTTTCTTTTTCCTAATATTCCAAGTAAAGAACTATTACTCCAATTCCCATATCTCTGCCTGAAAGCCCCTAAGTGCAAAATTATAATAATTTGGAGTGAAGGGGGTTTACATTCTCCATTCCAAGGGAGGCTCTAGTTTTCCTTGGCAGACAACTGCCTTTCAAATCCAAAACAGAGTGCTCTTAGGAAGGATAGTTTGTGAGTTAGAGAAATTGACTATTTTTTGAATTTGTGACTAAGAAAATATTTCCTCTTTACAAATATACAGTAGTCTGATACATTACTATTCTTGAGAAAATTTCAGAGGATATCCTCCAACTTCAAGCATTGTTCCAATGTTGAGCTGAAAATCTCTTTAATCCAGCTTGTTTTTTAAGTTATTACTTTTTCCTGCCAAATTAGGACACTTACTGCTCTACTTTTCTGATCACCTCAGTTGAACCTTAAACCTTAAGGTTCCTTGAACCTTAAAAAGCTTGAACCTTAAAAAGCTGATAATTCACATTTGGTTTTGCCCTATTTTTGGCAGAAGGAAAGAAGGCAGTACATTACAACTTCTATTTTTTCCTTTGGTATTGGAGAAAGGCAGATCTTCAGACTACAACAAATCTTTAAATACATTTTAATATTATTTTATAACAATTCCTTTTTCATGGATTTAAAGCCAAAGATTTTCTTTCTGGTTTTAATTTAAACTTGTCAGTGAATTTCTGTGAAAACTTTGCTTTCTGTGTCAGGAACAAATTATCAGATAAGTATACTACGTGGGACACACTAAAAGAAATTCAGAAAAAAATATTAAAAACCTTTTCTCCCTGGAAACAGATTCAGACAAAAATCTGGAAACAGATACAAAATTTCACATATAGCAAACAACCACCCTCCTTTTAAATTCAATAATAATAAAAGTTTAATAAATAACTCATTTAGCAGAATTCTTTTTACCAAATAAAAAATCAGTTTTATTATAGGATTATATTTATATATGTTATATGAATATATCTTAGAGATTGTATAAGCAACAAGCAATTTTTGCTCCTGCAACACAGGAATAGATCCCAATTCAGATAATTGCAAAAACCCAACCAAAACCAATTTTTTTTTTTTTTTTTTCACTATATTTTTCTATGTTTGACTTCTACAGAAGTCTAGTGGTGCTCTGGCATATGTGTAAAAGAGAAGATGAAAAAGACATTATAAAATCTTACATTGTATAAAAATGTGAAATATTATTGGCTTTTTCTCCTGCAACACACATTACTCTGTGGTGAAATTTGTCAATAGACATCATTTAATGGTTTTTAAATTTTCTTTCTACTGATGTTTCTTTTTTATTATTTTTTGTAGAATAATCTGATGAGACAATAAATTGCTAAGTACATTTAATGAGAAATAGAATTTCAGAAACTCCGGGCTACCCCTAGATATATTTTTTAATAAACTGTTTCAGACACAGCACAATTCTCACTCAATGGCTTCTTCCCAGATCAATCAAAAGAGTGAACACACAATGCTAGTGAGTTACAGTTCAATTTAAAAGGAAAGATATATATTATCCAGGTCAGGAAAGGGAACTGGCAGAATAATGTAGAGAAGCTCTGTTAGTACTTGACATGCTGTACTTGTCATTTCCATAGCAGATGAATGAATGAATGATCAAACAAATAAAGATATATGTAAATAGCAATATTTACATTTATCTGATTTTGTACATAGCCAATTTCTGCCATCTGAGGCTTGGATTTTGATGATCCTTGTGGGGCTCTTCTGATTCAGAATGTTCTACAATTTTATTACTTATGCCTTTCAAAATTGTTTCTTTAGAATTCCTTCCTTAACATACATGATTTAAAAAAATCACTAGTGAGATAACACTCATGAGCTCTTTCCACATGTGGACAAAGAGGCACATGAAAACAGCCCATTTGGAAGTGAGTTAGAGAAGACTTCAGTATTACATCTTCCTAGTACACAGATGATAAATTTTCTTTTGGATCTCTGGATCTCTGTATTCTCTTGGTGACTGCAAATATTGGCATTTAAGGTTTATCAAGAAGTAATGATTAATTCCTAGAAGAAAAGAATGACCTTTTTTTTTACATTTTTTACAACATCATCATTGGTTTGCTTGATACTACTTTATGACAATCAGCTAAAACGAAAAAGAACTGGCTGGCTGGACCACACAACACCCTACAAAGTGAGTAAAAACTTTCTCAAAATAAGCGATTTGCCTACTCAGAGGCTTAAAATTAGTTGTAGGCTTTCAAATCCTAAAAAATGTTGTGGACCTTCATTTGTGGTCTCTTCCCGCAACTTATAAATTATTTGGAGCATTATTTTGTTTCTTAAGTACATTCACTTTCTGAAAAGTAAGTGTATATCATTTAGTGAGGTTTATACTTATGCACTCTCAAACTACTTTTAAATTGTGCATGTACATTTCTTCAGATTAATTTCAGTAGTGAAATTTGAGAATTGTTGTTCAGAAGCACATGTGTAAACCAGAGCTCACATGATATGTCTAGAGTCACAAGCAGACAGTTGTGTAAACTAAACATTCTGGATATGTAATCCTTAAGTTCCATATTTCTTGCTTGTATTAAAGAAAAATATTAAGGTTAAAAGTACAGAGTGGTAAATTATATTGCTTAGCTGACTTATTCTGAATTTTAAAAAAGGCGTTTACAGATCTATTCAATCATGCAACTTTGTTTACCTCATTTCCTCTTTTGTGCTTCCTCTGACTTTTCTTGCTCACTGTTTAATCACTCTAATTAAGTATATATAAATTTGTGAACCAGGTCTTCAATCACAGGTGCAATGATGCTTCCAAATTAGACTTCTTCACACTAAACTGTTGTAATAAGTTTACAATATGAGGCTTGAAAATGCCCAAAAGCTACTTTTATTTATCCTGACTGGAGTGGGTAATACAAATAAACTTACCTATTTGTACGGGAACACCAGTGCATTAACTTTTAACTATTTGGATGTGAGTTAGTTATGGAATCATAGTCTCACCCTCCAAATTCCCTGATGCAGACTATTGTATTTCTAGAGGAATTATTTGTCAAAGTCCACATGAAAAGTAAATTCTAGTGAACTACAGTTTTTCAGATGCAGTACTTCATATTAAATTATCATTCTTAATACTTTGAATTTAGCTTTGTCTACAACATTCACTTTTATTAATTCTAAGGATTTCTGTAACAGCTTCTTATCTTCATTAACTGTCGTTTAATGGGATGTTGCAGTACAGAAATTTTCTAGAACCATTCTAGAATCACAGAATGATTGAGGCTGGAAGGGACCCCTGGAGGTCTTCTAGTCCTGTGCATTGCTTGAGCAGGGCCACCTCAAGCCTGTTGCCCAGAGCAATGTACAGACATCTTTAGAATTTCTCCAGGAATAGATGTTCCATAGTCCCTCTGGGCAACCAGTGACTGTGCCAGTGCTCAGTTACTCTCACAGCTGAAAAAGTGCTTCCAGGTTTTCAGATGGAGTCTTCTGTGTTCTAGTTCATGCGTGTTGCATCTAGTCCTGTCACTGGGCACCACTGTAAAGAACCTGTGAAGCATCTTCTCCTCCAGGCTGAACAGTCCTATCTCTCTCAGCCTTTTCAGTTAAGAAAAATGTTCCAGTCCACTCATCATCTTGATGTTCCTTTGTTTGACTGTATCCAGTGTATCTGTGTCTCTTTTGTACTGGAGAGACCAGCATTGTATGCAATCCTCCAGGTGTGGCCATATAATACTGAACAGTTCAGATAATTTCTCTCAACCTACAGCCAACACTACTAAAAACTTGCAGATATTTCTTTACAGATTCAAGAGTAGCCTGTGGATAAGTGTGATCTTAAAGGATTTAAATCTGAGAAAATATAGACAATTGGCTTTATACCCAGAGAGACAAAGAGAAAGTTCCCTAACTCAGTTTTGAGACAAATTTAAGAGAGCACACTCTACAGGGAGCAGTGTCCTCTAAAGGATTTCAACAATTCTCCTCCACCAATAGAAAAGAAGTACTAATAGACAAAAACAAACAAACAAAACCTCCAAACCAATGGCTTATGAACAACAAGGCAAGGAACAAAAAGAAATAATTGTAAAACACCAAATTATCGGAATATCCTCTCCTCCCCACAAGAACAAAGTCCCAAAAATGCCCAGAGAATGGTGGAAATGTTGGAGAAATACCCCTTCCCAGTGCACAGTTCAAGATAGTGCCAGCTTTCACTCTGAGGGAAGAGGAGCTTCCAAGGAGTTCCAGCAGGAGGCAAAAATGTGGTGGCTCTCTGGCATCAACCTCCTCTCCACAGCAGTCATGGCAGGTGAAAAGCCTGGTCTGGAGCCTCTTAGTGTGCTTTCTCTCCCTTGGCTCCCTGAGGCTCAAGGTGGAACAGGGCACCCCTGGTCCTGCCACTCCCACTGCATTCTCAGACCTGCAGCTGTTGAGTTCGCCTCGAGGCAGATGAAAAATTCCCACTGCAGCTTCTCCAAACTAGAGAAGGGAAAAGCTTTCAGCCTGGGCCAGCAAAACCAAGCTAGCCAAGAAAAATCTAACTGCACAGTGCCATGGTACACCTGGGCAGTGAGTCTTCAAAAATGTCCACCAAAAACCCCATAAGCTTCTGCCCCCACACACCCACTCCCGGGCCTTAAAGATACAGTAAACATTTTGAACACAAAGAAGAGGATTACGGAATAGACTATCATCATAAATCACTCCATGATATTCTGATAATTCTATTTCTAGACAGTGATGAATAATTTTGTTAGTATCTCATATTAGTCACCTCGTTTCTTCACAGGATCACAGAATCATTTAGATTGGAAATAACCTCTGATTATGTAGTATAGCCTTTGACAGAACACCATCCTATCAAATACATTATGGCCCTAAGTGCCACATCCAGTCACTTAGTGAACATTTCCAGGTGTGGTGACCTAGCCACATCCCTGAGCAGTCAATTCCAAGGCTTAAGAAACCTTTTTGTGAAGAAATTCATCCCCATGTCCTGATACTTCACTCAGTCTGACTCTGTGCTGACAATTGACAGAGAAACTGCCACAGTTTCAGCTCACATCCAAATGGCATGCTAAGCTTTAACCTGAGTCCTAAAATGCACATTAATCATGCATAAATACAGCCCCAAATTTAGTCAGAGGCTGTGAGGAAAAAAAGGGTAAAACCAGAACTAATAACTGTATACAAGAACAGTTCACTGAGTCTTGAAACCAGCCTGCGAAATCTGAATTAAAATAAATGATAACCTAATTTGTTAGGTGTTCTCCTTTTAAAAAGGCCAATTGCTAGAGAAATGTATGATAATTTGAACGTTACCTAAATGTACCTGATTAATGGCTCTTACAGTACTTATTACTGTGAGCTTAGAACTGACTGTGTAACAAGCACCTGATTTTTAGCAAACGTGTGTTCTGAAGAGTTTGTAATAAGTCACTACAATCATGAAGAGGGTTGTCATCATCTCAATTACACAGTGCAAGGAAGAGTGTATGAGCAGATTACCACTCACCTCTCACAAAAACAGGAATGTCAAAGGATTATGGTAGGTGGACCTTGGCTAGCTGACAGGTACCTGCCAAGTATCACTCTCACTCCTCCTCCCCAGAAGAACAGGAGGGGAAAATACAGTGAAAAAAGTTGTTGCTCAAGACAAGAATAAGGAGATCACTGATTACCCTCATGGGCAAAACTTGACCTGGAAAGATTAATTTAATGTACTATCAGTTAAAACTAGAGTAGGAAAATGAAAAACAAAACTGAAATTAAAACCACCTTCCCACCTCCCTTCTTTTCAGATTCCACTCATGACTCCTCCCTCCCTCCCTACCTCCTTGCTTCAGTGGGGTCCCTCCCACAGGATAGTCTTTCATAAACTGCTCTAATATTGGTCCCTTCCAGAGATTATGGTGCTCCAAGAACTGTTTCAGCATGAGTCTTTTCCAGGATGTTCAGTCCCTAGGAACATCCTCCAGCTGGGTTCCCCATGGGGCACAATTCCTTCCAGAAAACATTTTCCTGCATGAATTTCTGTCCATGGGCCTGGAGTCTGCTCCAGTGCAGGGTCTTGAAGTGCTTCTCAGGACTCTTCACCTGCTGAGGAATGGAGTTTTCCATAGGCTACAGGGAACATCTGCTTTACCATGGTCTTTACCATGATCTGTTCCACTAGCTGCATTACCTTCTTTCCCTCCTTCACTAAACTTGAAGTTAGGATTTCCAGTACTAGAAAAAAGATACAAATAATTTTTTAGTGCTTTGAATAAAAGCTTCTTTTTCTCTTCATTAAAGGAAATATTTTGATTCACATGACCAAATATTAATTGATATAATAAATTAATAATTACTTTACAATTATCAATTAAAACCAATACTTCCTTTTGAAAAGCGAGGTTTAACACAGATCATATTTTAGTATCTGATTTTCCTTCAAACTATTTTTTTAAATGAAGCAGTGCAACCCTCATGAAAAAAAATTGTAAATTTTCTCCCAATTAACTAAGAATTTATGATGATTATTGTGAGAGGTTTTTGGTTTGTTTTTTTTTTGGCTTTTTTGGTAGATTTTAAGTTTTTTTTTTTTTTTTTTTGTAGAACTTATTTATTTTTGCTGTATTTTATTTATAAAATAGGCTATTTTGTTGACCAAAACCAAACAAAACATTGCTAATGTATTTCAGTATTTTATCTTTACTTTCAACGAAACTTAAAATCTACTCTTTATTAACTATGAAGTGGAAAATAGAATGAAAAATAACATTCGACCAGTGAAAAACAAGGTGCTTCAAAAAGAGCTTTTAGAGGCTTGAAGTTGCTTCCATGTATGGAAAGACAGAAATTATTTAGACACAAGAAATTAAGGCAGATATAAGAAGGATATATATATATATATATATATATATATATATATATATATATATATAAAGTAATGAATGTCATAGGAAGAATAAGCTCAGCATCCCTGCCTACCCTTTCACTTGAGGGAAGACTGGAGATTTTCAAATAGTGATTATTTAAAATTGCTAATCAAGTGCCTTCCTAAATGTGATTGTTTTGTTGTCTCAGTAATACAGTATTCAAAATTAAATATATTACCTTTTTGAGCACGTTGTAACATTAATAACAGCAAGATAAACAGCAAGAGAAGGCCGGGGAAGAAAAAAAAAAAAAAAAAAAAGGTGAGGAAGAACAGAGGTCTCTCCAGCTGGGACTTGAAATGAACTGATGAGGCAAAGTAACTAAGTTACACAAAAAAATAGGTTCACATCACATTAATTATATAGAACTTTCACATAAAACCCCTATATTATACCAAATGATACATGAACATATATTTTCTTGCCTAAACACAAACAGAGAAACAGGAAAAGACAGGTTATTGGAAATACAATAAAAGTAAATTTTCAAACAATTAGGATTAAACCCCAGAATAAATACAAAATCTAAGCAGGAAAGGCTCTGCTGCAAAGGCTTGGAAGGAGATAGCATTCACCAGTGAGGAATATTTAGATCACTCAAGTGTTTCAGGTCTCTGATGTTTTAAGTGCCTAGTTTTAAGTGCATAGTTTTTTTACAGATTTACCTGGCAGATATTAGTTTTAATAGCCTGCTGTGGTGGATTGACATTAGCTAGCCACAGGGTGCCACCAAGCTGCCCTATCACTCCCCTTCTTCTGGACAAGGGAAAGGAAATATGACAAAATTCCTGTGACTCAATATAAAGACAGGACAGGGGAGATCACTCATCCATTACTGACATGGGCAAAACACTTGACCTGGGAAAACTGATTTAATTAATTGCCAGTCAAAAGTCAGTGCAGGAAAATGAGAAGTAAAAACAAATCTCAAATAATTATCTTCCCACTCTTCCTTTCTCACTCTTCCTTTCTTCTCATACTCCTCTCAGAATTTTCTTTGCCTCCTCATCAAACAACACAGGGTGGCAGAAAATGGGGTTCATGGGCAGTTCATTTAATGTTGTCTTTGCTGCTTCTTCCTCTTAAGATTCTTCCCTGGCCCCAACACTTCCCATGGGAGACAGTCCTTTGCAAATTGCTCCAAGATGAATCCTTGCCACTAACTGCAGTTCTCTATGAACTTCATGCCCACATCATCACCTGGTTACTGCCAGAAACCTGCTCCATCGTGGGCAACATGCCACATAAAACCAGTATACCTTCTGTTCTTAAAAAGGCAAAGTGATGAGATAGGACAACAGCAGAATGTTATGGTATGTTGTAAAGTTCCTTTATTTATGTAGTAATTGAAAAATAATTTAATATAATAAAGTTTATGGATATTAATTTTAACTTTTCTCTTTTTTTTTCTTTTCTCTCAAATTTTCTAAAGTCTATTGTGCTGAATCTACTAGTATTCATTCTGGATTTTTCTTTTATCATATTCAAAGAAGTGGTTGTAGGTTTTTCCCTGCTTGTTTCAATATTTATATCCTTCTGTGTTTTCTTCCCTTTTTGCATCACCAGCTTCAAGGTAGTAAATAGAGATGCATCAGTCTCCATTTAGTTGGGGTAGGTTGGGCTGCAAGCCAAGCGCCCACAGTGACAGTCAATAACTTGCCTTCCCCCTTCAGGAGGAGGAGAGGAGAAATTAGCAAGAACACGAGTGAGAAAGCCTGTGTATTCAGGTAGACAGAGAAATTGTTTACCAATTGCAAGTCACAAACAAAACTGACTCAGCTCAGGAAATTTAATTTTCATTATTACCTATTAAATAGGCATATTTGAGTATTGTTTCAGGTATTGGGAAACAAATTAAAAAGAGGCAATTATTTGCATATCTGTAGAAAACATCTTCCCCTTCTCTCCATCTCTTTCCCAGGCTCAGCTCCTCTTCATTCCAGACTTTTCTCCGGCCCTGTTAGAAGTGCCCGTCTGCCACACTGAGTCCCTTCAGGGTGGCAGAGAACACCTGGTGGGCTCTCAATCATGACCTTGAGGTTCCTTTTCATTGCTCCCTCTCACATTATCCTCTGTCATATGTCCTCCATGAATTGCCATACTTGACAGGAATCGGTGCACAACCTTGGATCACATCCTCCCTCTCCTTCCCTAATCTTTTTTCTCTCACTCCTCAATGCCAGGCTTTATTATTATATTTGCGTAGTACTTGCATTTTTCATTAAAATGCCTCTTAGACAAGCTAAGCCCTCACCTCAGCCTTAGCAGTGTGCTCATTGAAGACAGCTGAAAGTAGCTTTGTCAGGCATGAGAGAATTGAAAGTTTGTAGGAAAGTGGCATAACTAAACTCCTCTCTGTTTCAACATAAAGTCCACTTGATGTTGGTTACATGCTTTACTTTCAACTGTGGGATACCATTGTGAATGAGTTCCTCTGTATTAAAGCTTTGTAAAAGAAAAAAGGGTATTTTGTGAAACAGTGTGAAGAAAGCTCTGAGTTGACTTTAATCTTAATGACAATATTTGTTTTCAGAGGAAGAAAAGGTTGTAGAAATTTTAGTATGCACAGTATATTGATTTTTTTTTTTTTTTAGGCTAGTAAAAGCTGTCTGATTTTTCTTCTTCTTCTTCTTCTTTTTTTTTTTTTTTTTTTTTTTTTTTTTTTCCCATTTAGTGAGAGATTTACCATGCAGAATATTTCCACAATATGATTTATTTAGTTATAAAATATGTGGTCTCTGGTATACCAGCTCCTGAGAGACAGAAGAAACAAATAAGTATGTGGGCCATGATCTTTCTAAGAAAGCCTCAGGCCAAGTTCCTTTACCATCTCACAAGAAACCACTTTCTTGTCATGCTCCTCTCTTGGGAGCCTTGCAGGATCACAGACAAACAGATATTCCGTTGATTATTCACACAACAGTTTTATCTTAGTCCTCAAGTTTGACCCACTTGCTTCCCTAGTCCTCCTGGGGCTGCATGATTTTGCCATGTGCTTTTGTCTGAGCAGCTTCAGCATCCTTTCTGTCTGCTGTTGTCTTTAATAAAGTTTGGCACCTGTTCAATTTAGTGCTCTCTACCTTTTCCTCCCAAATTCCTAGTGGTAAATATTAATACCTCAATTTTTATTTTGCTTTGTCTTGAGTTCAGGTGTTCTCTGTCTTTCAGTGTCCTTTTTCAGGTCTTTCATGTCTTTGATGCTGTAGTCAGGGTTGTCCTCTGCTGAACTACAAATCTTATAAATTTACCTTAACTCACACAGTTTGGTGGGACTTGCAGAAGAGTGAGACAGCAATGATGTGATGATGACAACAGAATCTGCCTATCTAAGCACTCCCTAGATATTTTAAATCTCAAATTGCCTTTTTCTCTCCTATCCTACACATGTTTTTATTCCTCTCCTCTCCTGCATTACCAAGTGTTTGGTTTTAGATCACCTCTCACACTTTCATGCCCTTATTATAGCAAAGGATAGTTTCTTTACTGAGTTAGTTCTGATGGTTAAAGTATGTTGAAAAAAGGCCACTAAACACATCCAAGATGTATCATCCAGGATGACTTATTTTTATCTTTAATTTTACTAACCAATGACATAAATCAAACTGTCAGAACTTTTCACTGGATCCCAATCTGCATCATCTGCAGAAGATGTTTTACTAGCTTAGGAATATCAAAAAGCAGGTGGGTTTTTTTTGAGGGAGGTTGAATTTTTTCTTTTATTCTGTTTGTTTGGGGTTTTTTTGTTTGCTTGTTTTTGTTTGTTGTGTGGAGGTGGTGTTTCATTTGTTGAGATGTTTTTATTTTTTATTTACTTTTTAGTCCTGAGACCAGGACTCAGACTCTAGCATTTATTGTTGACTTTCTGTAGCATTTCAATCGGTATTTACTAACATCCATTTTCTTAAACTGGGATTAAAACCAAACAATGCTGAGACTTCCTTTCCTTGGTTTTCTTTCGATATCTTTACAGCACACTTATAATGAAACAATTCAGAGATCTCTTCAAACCACCAAGTTACCAGAATCTCTTCATTTTTCTGTGGGAAGTGGGGCTTTTTCAGCTGAGCATTCTACAGTCTTTACACATGGTTTTGTTTTGGTTTTTTTCAGCCTTTCTACTTTAAGTTGAATCTGCCACATGTAATATTCATTATCTTTGTGTAGTGTTATAGAGATTTAATTTTATGAAGTATCCTGTCCCACTGTTTTTCTCTGGGTTTTTTTGTTCTTTTTTGTTGTTGTTGTTGTTGTTGTTGTTGTTGTTGTTTGTTTGTTTGGGGTTTTTTTTGTTTGTTTGTTTTTTGTTTTTTTGTTTTGTTGTTGTTGTTGTTGGGTTTTTTGGTTTTTTTGTTTGTTTTTTTGTTTTGGGGGGGGGTTTGGTTGGGGTTTTTTGTTTTTGTTTTTTTTTTTTGTTTGTGTGTGTGTTTCTTTTTGGTTTTGGTTTTGGTTTTGGTTTTGGTTTTGGTTTTGGTTTTGGTTGGTTTTGGTTGGTTTGGTTTTTGTTTTTCTTAATCAGGATATAGCATAAGCATTTTAGCACTGTGGCATAGCTGGTAATCATATTTTACAATCACCCTGAATTCCTTAAGAGCTCTTTAAATTTTTATACCCTGAGCTCCTCCAGTATACTCTTCTTCACTTCAAAACTCATGATTTATATGCCATCCCCATGTCACACATTGGCATAATTAAAATCAGGAAGAACAAAATTATAAACATGAAAATATTTCGCCCATTCATGAACTATACTGGACACACTATGCTCATATATTCAGGATGTTTTAGCTAACTCTCTCTTGTTAAAATAATCATTTATTCAGCTTTCTCTAGTCACAATTCCAGTCATTATGATCTATAGAAAGTAGCAGTTATTATACTCCTGGATTCCCTTTCTGCTTTTAATGTCATTTTCAATGCTTTTATTTAGTAATTTTCATAAAAGATTTTACAGGAAATAAAATATAAAATGCAATATTTATTTTATAACTGTCTTGAAATCTACTGCCTATTGACGTATATCAGAAAATTAGTACAGATAGATCCCAATTTAATTCACATTTTAATCACATTACTTCTGTTTCTTCTTCATCAGACTTCAAGTGAGTATCATCAATTCTAAAATATTTCTTTGCAGAAACTGATTTTTAAAACTGATTTTTTAAATTAGGTGCCAACACTTTTAAGTAATTGTTTTAGAAACTGACATAATTCTGACATCAGCTCTGAATTTGTGGCTTAGTTCATACAGAAGGAATAAATAAAATATGCTATACGCTAATGAAAAGCAGATCGCTGTTAGAGTAATAATGAGTGAGTGCCCCAGTTTAGGGATATTGATTGCTGTGCACTAAACTAATAATCACCATTCCTTAATAGCATTTAGTTGCTTTATTCACTTAAAGATGATATGCTGGAAGAAAGAAGGTGAACTTTGACTTCTGATCATGCAATTTCAAACCCACTGTTTTCTGCTGAAGAGAGGTAAATATCACCATTCTAAGTACAAAAAGCAATATTGACAGAAGTCTGAGCTGGGGGAGTCGAATTCTAATTTTTTCCCAAAGGCAATAAGTAATTAATTCAGTCTTTTATCTCAGTGGTGGAGTGTGTAGTGTAGTGTAGAGGACTGGGTTTTCTCACTAGCTATTTACTATTATTGAAGCCAAAATTTTAGACTACTTTGATACTACAGCTTTATTCACATTGAATAAAGCTTTCTACATGGGAAAAAAAAAAAATAAAAGGCTTGACTCCTAGTGATTTTTTACTATACTTCAATAAATAAACTCTGAAGTAAGGATAAATAAATGAATGCTGTATGAACTTACTGAATGTACAACTGAGTACTCCAAGGTCTATCTCTGACTTCTCAATATTAATAAATTGATTGAGGAAGAAAATAGATATTTTTAATTACAAATTGAGAAATCACTGTTGCTGTTCAAAGCTTGCAAATATTTTTTATAAATACCTGAACTCTGTATTTTGATGCCCTTGACCTTCTGGTTACACATCTCAGGCTAGTTTCTTGATATACTCTGATGTTACATTCTTGCTACATCATTTATTACACCATTGGCTCACTCCCTAAAAATTCTTCCCAATTGTCTAGAGGGCAAGAAATTAGTGAGAATTTCCTCACTCCTTTCCTAGTAGTCCCTTTCCTATCTCTAGTGTGCTTCCTGTGACTGTCTAATATCTTCTTGCCCTGAATCTGCTGACTGAAGTGTTTAATTTAGCTCTTTTACCATCTTTCCCTATATGAAAACAGAGAAAAATCTTTCTCAAACTGATTTGGCTGAATATCAATGCATAGTGTTTCTATGATCACTAATGACAATCTTATCCTGCTTGTGATGGGATAACATACTGCTACTCAATCTGTCTTTCTTTTCTGTTCACTTTTGATATGCCTAAGATTCCTTTCTTCCAACGATTTTTCTTCATTTAACAAAGAGATGTAATTTCTGTAGTGATCCCTTGAGTCCTCTCTAAAAGCCATCATTGGTTTGCTTCTTCTCATTAGTCAATAAAGACTTCATTTCAATTTTGCCAGTAGGCACAATCCCTAAAGCAATATGTACTGCCTTAATATTTCTCTGTGTCAAAAAATACTTATATACTGTAGGCCAAGGCATAGACCAGCTATCAGAGGAGCATTTTATTGGTTTGGGTAGAAGCATTCTTTTACTATTAGGTAGAAAATCAGCCAAAAAAGAGGGGTGTTATCCAGCAGGTGCTGATTCCCCCTCTTCTGCAACTCTGATTCTTACATTGCCAGAAAAAAAAGACATGCTTTATTTTCTTGCTTCAGGCGTCATGAATGTTACCCTCAGACAACATTGGTACACCCCTTTATATTACTCACTGGTTTTGCTAGCCCTATAATTTTGTACTGTCAGCAATAGCAACAGCTTTTGCTTGAGGCTCTCTTTGGCAAACTGCACACATTTTGGCTAGTAAAAATTAAAATAAAATAAAATAAAATAAAATAAAATAAAATAAAATAAAATAAAATAAAATAAAATAAAATAAAATAAAATAAAATAAAATAAAAAATAAATTACTGTGAAAGGAAACAGATGTTATCAAATTGCTATAGGGTTTTTTTTATTATGTATTGTCATGACTTTCTGAATAATCTCTTTCAGCTCTTCACTACTTGTGACATCTAATATAGGTGCACTGCAGAATCATCAGGAATTTCTTCAAAAAAACTCAAGAAATAAAGTAAAAATTAGAGTATGTAGACTAACACAGTGGTCAATAGTCATACATTAAGAAGTCATTATTTCCAAAAGACAAAAGATAAGCTTGGTAATGAGTTTTAAAAAATGAAAGGTGCAACTGCAACATAAGGAAATGGATCAAGCTAGAAAGAAATCTACTATTCCTAGATATCTTTCTTATTTTTCATTTTAATCACATAATTTAACTACTTTGAAACAAAGACTGCCATTAAGATTAAGAATAGTTTACTTTCTTCTCCTACTTTCATTACAATTAAAATAATTTGACCTCAAGTGAAATAACATTGTCAGATAACTTACGATTCTATTTTTAATACTTCTGCAGGGTTAGTGTATTTTTTTTCTTCAATACATAATCTTGTTTTAATTCAGTTGCTTACAATACCAAATACCTTTCTGAAATAGTAAATTTAAAAAGAGATTTGCAGAGCTCCTTATCTTTCCAGTTTTTTTATCCCATCTGTTCCTCTTGAAAGGAGCTATGACATGTATAATGCTAATTAATTTCATACCACACAGGAGCTGTTAACTCAAGCATTCAAATCCTTTTCCCAGTTCAAATACATCCTACAGCCTAGAGTTTCTAGTGCTAATGAGTAATTTGATTTATTTTAAGTTAATTAAAATTCAGTTACATGAAGGCACTCCAGTAGTCTTTCAAAATACATACAATAATAGCATCCATTTATTTGAGGAAAATATTGTGTAACAAATGTTGTTCTGTACATTGTAGAATCACAAAGGGATAATGGCTTCTAGATTATGACTTCTTTTCTCTGGAAAAGATGGTGGTTAAAAACATCATAGAACAGACAATGTAAAATTAACATGTGAAATTAACATATAAAATATAATTTCCAATCAGACAAGAAAAGCTAAATTACACACTTTACAGCTTCAACATAAAAGAGAATAATAAAAAAATAATTTTCAAAAAGAATAAACTAGAAGGTAGAGAAGGAAGAGTCAAAACAAGACTGTGCTATGTAAGCTGTTTCACATTTCCCTCAAAGGTTTGCAAGAACTCTTCATGAGAGAAATAAAAAATACTGACCTTTCTGTTATTAAGTGTCTCTGTACATACAGCATGTGTACTGACATTAAAAGTCCATGTATATGCAAGTAGAAAACATAAACCCATTTTTCACGTTTTATGAAAGCCTGACTATTTCATTCATTAATAACAAATAAAACTCAATTCATTTCTGAACATCAAATTGTAATTTGTATGCATTGGCTAGAGTACACAGTTCTGGAGTGTTGTTCTATAGGTATTGAGCTACTCTTTTTACTTCCTCAAATAAAAAAAAAAATCTTACACCCAACAATAAATGGTTTGCCTCTTCATAACTGTTAAGGAAGTCTTCCTTATGTGGTCAACATGAAACACAGTTTCCCTTAGGTAACTCTTCTTGGCTTATGTATTTTTTTTTTTTTTTCCGTGTAAAAAAAAAAAAAAAAAAAAAAAAAAAAAAAGACCAATATGAAAAATTGGTTGGTCCATTATCCTTGAAATACCTTAGTAAAGTGTAGGAAAGATACAGAGTTCTTTACATAATGAAAGTATGAGGAAAAGTAGTAAGTTGTCATGTCTTCACAATTGAATTGAAATTTTGTCTGATTTCCTGCATGCTTATAAAGCAAAAAAATCCCCCAACCAAAACACGCACACACACACCCCCAAAAAGCTATGAAAACAAACAAAATCCATTCTGAGTGAGTTCAGAGATTTACAAAATTATAAATTAACCTCTCAGTTACATTTTAAGAAATTTAAGTATTTGTAGCTTTCTTGAGTGTGCAAAGAAGAAATGATACACCTAAAAAATGTAATAAAAATCAGTGTCAGAGAGGAATAACTTAAAATTCAGGTTTAGGAATAACTTAAAATCAGATCATTGAAACAGGGTTAAAAAAGCAAGGTAGAGAAGAAATTGACTTTATGGATTTATAGTTGGATAAATTTAGCATATGATTACATAGGGTAATGTTGTTTCTTATCTCTGTTCAGGAAAGTACAGGGAAATAAAGGCAAACTGTAAATACAGCCTACAATGGACCATCAAGAATGATAGATTGTAAGGAAAAACTGGCTATTCCATAGGCTTATATCTTATAACAATACCAAAATATGTGATGCCGCTCTTGTCTTTTGATCACCATAGGATAAAAGGAACACATCAAGGATTTCAACTTGCTAGATATTAAATTGGAATACCACACAGCTGGTGCAAACAGGTCCAGAAGATTCTTTCTACACCTGGACGACAACTTCATAACACAGTTACTAAGGGAGCCAACTAAGAAAGATGTCCTTTTTGATTTGTGGTGTTTCAAGAGGGTCTTGGAGGTAAAGTGGCAACTGATCTTGGCCATTGGAAACATGAAGCACTAGAGTTTTACATCTCTGGCAACAAGAGGAAAAGTCCCAGCAAAACTTCAGTGCTAGACATGAGAAGAGCAGACTTCAGATTGCTCAGGGAAATAGTTGGTGAGATCATGGGAAAACACTTTAGAAGGTGCTGGGGTTCACCAGTGCTGATCATTTAAGCACCATTTCTTAAAAGCACAGGAGCAGGGAAGTTGAACATGAGCCAGCAGTACCCTGGCAGCTAAGAGGGCCAATGATGTCCTGGGGAGCACCAGGCCAGCATTGCCAGCCAGGCAATGAAAGGGATTATCCTGCGCAGCTCTGCACTGGGGTAGCCTCAGGTGTTGAGGGCAATTTTGGGCACAGCAATATAAGAAAGACACTAGCTATTAGAGAGTGTCCATGAGGGTGGTGAAGAACCTTGAGAGGAAGCATTATGAGGAGTGGCAGCAGTCTGTTGGTCTGTTCAGCCTGGAGAGGAGGAGACTGAGGGGAGACATCATTCCAGTCTGCAGCTTCCTCATGAGGAAAAGTGGAGTTGCAAGAACTGGTCTTTTATCCATGTGTTGACCAGTGACAGGATCCAAGGGAATGGCCTGAAGTGTCAGGGGAGGTTTTGGCTGGATATCAGGAAAAAAGTCCTTCCATCAGAGAGTGGCTGGGCACTGGAAGCTGCTCCCCAGGTCAGCAGTCACAACTACAAGCCTAACAAGTGTTTTGACAACTTTCTCAGACACATGCTGTGAATCTTGGGGCCTGTGGAGGACCATGAATTTATCAGACTCAATGATCTTCATGGGACCCTTTGAACTCAAGACATTCTTTGATGCTATGAGTTGTCTAAAGCTAGAGGTGCATTTTAAGGAAAGTAATATTGGAATAACTTTTCCATACCCAAGAGAGTACAGAGAACAATCTTGTTTGTTGCTATGTACCAGTAGAAACTACTTGCTTTGCACTCTAAAACAATCTGCATACACACCACCAGAAAAGTATGACAACGGTCCAAGGGATTAACTTGGCATCATTAACATTTGGTTTTGGTAATAAAGGAAAAGCCATCACATTTTTAATTCAACGCACCAAACAGCATTTAAAAACCTCTAGTTTGTTTGTTCTTCTTGATCTAATGCCAAAAAAGCAAGATTTTTTTTATTTCTTATATAAAAGTATATGAAAACCCCCGTAATTTATAAAAGCTGTTGCAATATATTAATTAAAAAAACAAAAACAAAAAACAACCCCCCCAAAAATACAGTAACAACAAAAACAAAACCACAAAACAACAAACTAAAATAACTCCAAATCTCTCGAATAAACATCCTTTAAAGCCATATGGAGACATTAGAAATATAGCAATGTTTTTTTCCTTATATTCCTCACAATGTAAGCCCTAGTAACATGATTGCAATTGGCATTCTACTCCACATCATCAATGCAATGACCAAGTGAAACTGAGAAAGTTTCCCAAGAATTTATTTTGAAAAATTTCAGACACCGATGAAAGCATGTGAAGTATATACAGCATCTTAGTGTTAAATTCTGGTCTGCAGGTCTTTAACATAATTTAGCATTCGTCTAACGTCTCAAATAAATAAAGCAGATACTAATATTCCCCATCTGAATTTATTTCAAGATAATTCTTTGTTTAAAATATCTCTCTGTATTAGTGTATTTCTGTCTTTCAAAAAATAATACACCCGAGACTGATTTTGAACTCTGTGACTGAAGATTCCTCCCTTGAGTGGAAACACCCCTCAAGGTCACTCCTGGAGACTGAGTGAAAGAGATTTACCCTTGGTCATTTGTATGGAAGAGTAATATCAGTCTTTACTCTTACTCATTGTTTGGTTTGTGGGTTTTGGTGGTGATGGGTTTTTGTTTGTTTGGGTTTTTTTAAATATGACTTTTGCACTACCACATACCATGCTATTAGAATGTCCACCAAAACACTTGTTTGATAATTTTCATAACATTTCTCACAATAGAAGAAAAATGCTATATATGAGTGCTTCAAATTATGGATGCAAACCCACACTGTTAGATGCAGCAGCATTGAAGCTCATCTTCCACTGTATTACTCAGACTTCCTGAAGCTGAAAAAACCTCATAGTAAATGGTACTTTGGAAGATATTTAATTTTTTAAAGCAGTACATAGAGCTGTTAGGAATAGGGTTGATAGGAAGGTAAAGTAGATATCACGGGAAGAGCTAAGCAGATGTCAGAGTTCAATACTCTCTCACCAGATTCTATTAGATATTCCACAGGTGGAAGGTGCCAGCACTAAAATCAACTTTACTCATTTGAGGATTACATTCTGATTATATATATTGTTTTCTGATTTTACAGACTGGTACAAAAAGCCAAATAAAAATATAAAGTACTGTTAGAAAAATTTAGCAGTTGCAAGATCCAGTTGAAACAAAATACCAGTGTGACTCCTATTACTATTCTCTGTAGGCTACTCACCATCACAACTGTGAGGGACATGAGACTCTGGGAACACAGGCCAGCTGAAGAAATGGCTGCAACCAGCTGAAGCCTATTGCTCTCTTTAAAATTCTTTTCTAGTTGTCTGGATTTTATGCTCTGCATTTGTCTGAGTCACACATTCATTCCTCCTATGCTGGACAGGATAATTAGGGAGACATTTATTCTAATTTAATGAACCCAGTGAGAATAATTTACACCACTGATCCATTCAACTGTAGTAGAGAGAGTTGACGTTACACGGGAAATCTGATTTAGTGGAGTAATAAAAAAATATGTTGCATAATATAATACAGACCTAAGGTTACACAAAACTTTTTACATAACATAAAATTCACTTTTTCTTCCCTTTCATTTCAAGATAAAATGAAGGGGAGTTTGTTTCTTTTTTCAACAGCTGTGTTGCCACACCCTGCATTTTTCCTTGAGCTTAAAAAGCATCTCTTGAGCATGCCATTCATCTGAGCCTAGCACATGGGCTGAGAGCTGAAAACACAGCTAAGGCAAACACAGTTTTCAGTCAGATGTGGAGGAGCTGTATATTTTTTTCGGTTCAAGCACCAATACAAACAATTTGTTTAGCTTCTGTTGGGAATGAGCCACTGTTCTCTCCACAGCTTTGCCAATATTTTGAGCTCTGTAATGTGTCATGGCGGTCCCTGTAGGCCTTGATCCAAGGCATTATTTTTAAATCCTGGAGGAAAAATGAGAAAACAATTCCATTGTTGTTACATCACGTTATTTGTTTTCATATTGTATTTTATGTTACTTGTTTTTATATTGGGTTTTGTGTTATAATGGTTTGTTCTGTACTCCCCTGTTCTCCTGGAAAGTGTTTTATTCCAAGGTTTGTCCCTACCCCTCTTCCCTGTTACTGCTCCCAGTCCACTCCTACAGGTCCTGTCTGTCATTAGGCTGTTCCTCCCAGCTTCTGGAGAGTTCAAGTAAGGACATCAAATGATAGGGCCAGAGCTGAGGAGGTTTCTCCCTTTATGCTCCCATTGGTTTCTTTAAATGTCCCTCCAACCCTGTTCCATTCCCACCCTCATTGGGTTTGTCCCCTTCTTTAGCCCCTCCCCTGTATGTAAGCCCGGGACACAAGGGCTGGGCAGGGCTTGGCAAGAGCAGCACAACTGAGGCAGACGTCTGACCAGGATGGAATAAAGTCTTTGCACTTTGCCCTCTGACCAAGTCTGACTCCTTTCCTCCACCACAGACGCAGTCTGTCCCGTGATAAGAGGGAAAGCCCCTTTGCTGTGCCCCTGGTTTCTAGGACCCAGGGGAGTTTTCCTGTCTGGTCACAGTCTTGAGCTAGCTTGGGCAAAATGGAGCCAGCAGCTCCAATAGAGACAAGTGACACAGTATTTTGACCTGAAGAGTTTGTGCTTCCTGTAGTGTGTTGAAGAAAACTGCATTAGATTTGAAAAGGGAATGAAAAGGATTCCATCAATTAGAGGCATACCCACTCCAAAGCTGGCTTGTTGAGCTCGTCAGTTCTAGTTCCAGAATTCTGCTAAAGGGAGTGATATCCAATCCTAGAAGTCCAACAAAGGTTAGTGTCACATATGCCACAGTGCACAGTGCAGCCTGCAACAGCCTTTGCAGCAGTACAGAAAAGACTGAATCCTGACAGGACTTTGAAGGAGTGGATGTGAGGGAGATTTAGGGGAGAACCTTGTAAGTGACTGGAAAAGCCAATGGAAAAAGTGAATTCCAGAGCTAGGAGCATGTGGAGGAAGGGATGTCTTGTTATATAGTCAGGATCTCTACCTCTGCCTGAGGATTTCTTTCTTCCAAAATAAAACTTATTAAGCTCCTGCTTGTGGATGAGGAGTGTCTGTCAGACAAACACATAATTACATAATGGCATCTCCTCCCTCTTCATGCTTTTTGATAATTCTGGACGGTTATTTATTTGGGTCCTTCTTGCTGAGCCAACATGTAGCAAAGTAGAAATGCAAAAAACCAAACCAAAACAAAAAGCTATTTCTCTCATCTCAGCTTGTTTGCCTATCATTTAAATCTTCATAGTCTTCCTTAAGACTGCCTTAGAGAACAGAAAGGCAAAGCTGGGACATGACCATGTGTGACAGTAGCCATGCATGACAATGGCCCTGCATGATGCAGTGGCCACAATAAGCAGAGGCGATTGTGATGCAGGGCCCAGGCCTGACTGTGAGTATTTAAGGAGCATAGAGCCCTGGTGTACACAGTCCTAGGAGAGCAACTATCTGGCCAGGCAGACAGAGACAGCTCTGCGGCAGGGGGTGACAGTGACAGGCCTATGGCAGAGGACGCCACAGGCCAGCATGCAGGAGGAGCGGCTGGCAGCAAGGCCAGTCCAGGCAGGCTGCATGTCTGTATCAGCTTCCCCAAGCAGGGATGCAGATGCAGGGACAGGCCACCAGCAAGAAGCACCACAGCAGGAGCAAGCAGGGCTCTCGGTGCACATTGAGTGCCACCAAAGCCCTTCGTGGCTGTGGGGGCACAAGAGGCACCGGCCTGTTTTGAAGGAGGTCATCGTGTCCTTCAAGAGGAGGCCTTCAGAGGAGCCGGACAGGAGCTTCCAGGCCCACCGCTTTCTGCAAGAGCAGGATGGCCTGGAGGACATAGAGCCACAGAGCCGAGAACAGGATTCCTCACTGAGACGCCCTGGGGCTCTCAGTGACACCCCATGGCACGTAAATGCCAGCAACAGAATGGGATGTCCTGAGACCAGACAGGACAGGACCACAAGCCTGCCATGGATGATGGGCTATGCTGCAGCACGGCGGCCACAGGTGACATGCAGGAGGTTCACTGAGGGCACCATAAATCGTCATCTGCTACTGGAGCAGTTGGGAGCCCAAGTTGCAAGCAGTGAGCCAGTGGCCTGGGCCAAGGAGCAGGAGTGTGAAGACACCCTTGGTCCAGGGCTGTCTGAGGAAGAGGAGCTGGAAGACTCCCTTGGTGCTGAGGTATCCAACAAAGAGGAATGGGAAGCTGCAATAGGTACAGAGATAGGCCAAGGGACAGATGACACTGGGTCATCTCCTGTCCATAGTCGGGTCAATTCCTTGGGCATGGATGACAACAAAGGCTCCCACACTGGTCCCAAGGAGGGTCCCAGTTTCCCCACAGGAGCAAATGGCACACCAGAACGACCTCAGGACAAGGAACATCCCTCAAATGAAGGCAGTGGAGAAGATAGCACAGCCACTGTCACTCCAGTAGCTCAGGAAGAGCCCTCCCTGTTGGGGGAGGAGGCAGCAGCTCACCCAGATCCAGGCCAGGCCCTCACCTACACCATCCCTTTCTCTACCTTCCTGGATGCCCTGGCTGACGGGAGCCAGATCTGGCGCAGGAAGGCATTGAGCATTCTGCAGAAGGCCTTAACTGCTGCCCAAGGCAAAGGAGAGCAAAAGAGTCAGCATCCAACAGGCTGCGAAGAGGTTCTGCCAGAGCCGGCCCAGTCCATCAAGGCTGAGAGCCTGGACAAGGAGTACCCTGTGAAACAGGGTCCTGGCCAGCAACTGGAAGAAGCAGAGCCACACCTGGAACTGAGCATGAAGGAAGCAACAGAAGCAGGAACACCTGCAGGACCTGCCTTCAGATTTCTTTCACCTACAGTCATTGATGCCCTGGCTCAAGAGAGACGGACATCCATCTTCAAGATTGTTCCAAGGGCTCTGCCCAGGGCTTTCACTGCAATGCACCAGAGAGGAGAGCAGGAAGAGCAGCAGTCCAGAGCTTGTGCAAGGGATCTGCCAGACACAGCGCAGTATACCAGCAGTGAGGTCCTGAGCAAGGCTACAGTTGTGATCCAGGGACTCAGGCAGAGAGAGGAGCAGGAACACAGCAGAGATGCAACTCTGGCAGTAAGAGCCAGAGTAGCAGGGGCAGTGAGCCCAGCACATGGACCACACAGCCCCACAGCTGATGGCCTGGCTCTCCTGGACACAGCCCCATACATGAGAGATGAGCTCCTGAGCAAAGCTGTAATTGTGATCCAGGGATCTGAGGAGAACATGGAAGAACAGGGGGACCTGAAACAAGGCATTGCTGAGGGGAGGAGGGTAACAGCCCCAGCAGAAGGGACAGAGAGCCCCGGACATACTGTGCACACTCGCACAGCTGATGCTCTGGTATTCCTGGAGTACAATAACTACATCCAGACAGAGGTGGTTAAAAAGGCTGTGTGTATGGTCCAGAAGCCATTCAAATACCCAGAGGAGGAGAACGATGAACAAAATGCAGAGGAATTAACAATGGCAGAAAGACTTGCAGGACCTGCCCAAAGCCTTCCTGCATCTACAGTCATCAGTATCCCCCCACCCCGAGAGAGGTGGCTGAGGCTTGTCCAGAGAGTAGTGAGGGCTCTGCCCTTAGCCTCCAGAGCCACCTCTGGCACAGGGAAGAAGGAGAAGAAGCACTCTACAGCTGATGCCACAGATCTGCTAAACACAGCAGAGTATATCAGAAGAGATGCCCCAGACAAGACTACCCTTGAGATCCAGGGATCCAGCCAGCAGATAGCGGAACAGCAGGACATGGAACCCAGTAGGGATGTATTGCCAACAGTTACATCCACCGCAGCAGGGACAAAGAGCCATGTACATGAGACACACCATCCCACAGCTGATGTGCCAGTCTTCCTGAATGCAGCTGACTACAAACATACTCAGGTCATTAAGAAAGCCGTGCTTGTGGAACAGAGACCCTTGGAAGAGCCAGAAGAACTGTCAGAGCAGGAACAAAGTGCAGATGAAGAAATGAGAGCAAAAGCCAGAGCAGCAGAGGCAGGAAGGCAGACACATGTCCTGCACAGCCCCAGAACCCATGGCTGGATGCTCCTGGACACAGCCCAGTACATGCCAGCCCCAGCAGAAGGGACAGAGAGCCCAGGACATACCATGCACAGTCACACAGCTGATGCTCCAGTATTCCTGGAGTACAACAACTGCATCCAGACAGAAGTAGTTAAGAAGGCTGTGTGTATGGTCCAGAAACCATTTGAATACCCAGAAGAGGAGTGGGAACCAAGTGCAGAGGGATCAACAATGGCAGAAACATTTGCAGGACATGCCCAAAGCCTCCCTGTGTCTACCGTCATCAACACCCCGGCTCGTGTGAACACGCCTGCTGGGGAACAGCAGGACACGGAACACAGGAGGGAAGTGTCACCAACAATAACACCCACCACAGCAGGGACAAAGAGCCATGTACATGAGACACACCATCCCACAACTGATGCTCTGGTATTTTTGGACTATAATTATTTCCTCCGGACTGAGTCAGTTAAGAAGGCTGTGCTTAAGGTCCAGAAAACATTTGAATACCAAGAACCACAGGAGCAAGAAAGAAGCATGCTCAAGGCAAGGGCAGCAAAGACAGAGAGCCTGGCACATGCCCCACACAGCCCTTCAGTTCGTGACCCACCTCTGCTGCAAACGGCAGAGTACGGCATGAGTAGGTTTTCTCTCCTTCCTGTATCATCTTCTTTTGTAAGGTTTTAATGGGTAAAAACCTATACATATATATATACATATATACACACAAACACACACATATATATACACACCTATGTATAAATTTATATATACACCTATATTTATATTAACATATATATTCACATACATGTTCATATACATATACATATGCATATGCACACATATATACCCTATATATACACACATATACACATATGAAGCATGCCTATGAGTTAGTTACTCATGGCACATAGATTATTTAAGGATCATTTTTTAATGTTGTACTGGTATGTTGAGTTTGTCTACATGCTCAACAAATTTTTCTACTGCAAAACCAGTATTCTTATATAGGTAAAACTCACTTCCTCACCCCCATTCAACTTTAGAAATGTCCCACATAGCAGAAACAGGGTTGAAAAAATATAGAAACTTGTTCAACTTGTTTTCTGAATGTTCTGAAGTCTGCAGGAAATTTTTTCACCCAATTGTAAAAGAGAAACTGGTTATTTGCTTAGGTGACACAGAAAAGAATACCTATACTGTCACTGTAAATTTCCTTGAGGTAGAAACCTTGGTACAGCTCCGTTTCCTTTTCTGAGCTGAACCTCCTCAGTGTTCTGCACTCATCGAGCATGGAAAGCCATGCTGTTTACTGAGCATCACAGTCACGCCCTTGTTCACACTCGCAGTGCCTGTACACCACCTGCCAACCAAACATCAATGGGGCATCACAGAGCCATTGTAGTAACATCCGGTGTCTCTCTTTCCAAGTCTTTCCTCCTTTTCCTTCCTTTGCTTCTGCTTTTTTTTATCGCCTTTCTCAGGGTCTTGTTCACAGGTGTAATATCGATCTTGTTTGCATATAATTTCATCTTAGGAATCTGATAAGTTTTTCGCCTCAGGTATCACTCTGGAATGAGATGTCTTTGGTGTCAGAAATGTGAGTGGACCAAGATGGCCAGCCAAAGAGGAGAGAATAATAGAAAATTAAATCCCCCAAACAAGAACAACAAAAAGCCAAAGGTACCAGCCTGTATGATGAGTGTTATTCACTACTAATCTCTATAGTGATTATCAAATCAAGAGGAAAGGTAGGGGAAGGTCCTTCACTCGTTCCTTAAGGAACAAATCCTTAAATATTTTCCCAAATATTTTCCTGGTACAGACATAAGTTTGTCACACCTAAGACAGGGTTTGAAATCAAGCACATTTAGGAGTTGCCCATTGCACTGCACTTATGGATGCCATTTGTTGCACTGAAGAAACTGCACTGTGAATAGTGGTAGATACTGTGTGGTAGATACTGTTTCAGACTCAACATTCTGTATATCTACGTACAAGATCTGCACAGGGAATCCAGAGGTACCGGATGATACCCTAAAAAGTTCATCATAATAACTACAATGACTTGGCTAGTGCAAGGTTCCTCTGCTGCAAGCAGCCTGGCATTCAGGGGTATCTAATGCACAATACATAGGAGGAAAACAAAGAAAGTTCTAATGAAGGACTAAAAATACTGAAGTATGGCAGGCACAGTGTTGAAAATGTTGCTTAGACAGTCCCCTAAAAGTGGGATAAGAATATCTTAATATTTTAAAAACTAAGTTGATACTTTACCTCTAAAAATCTTTCTAAATGTTAGCCTGTAGCAGGTTGCTGTGCCTAAGCCTAGATCCAGCAGCTTGAACTCAGTAATATTTACATACTCTCAATGACGAACTGAGCAAGGAGGGCCACCTGTTCAGTGATGCATTGAGCAAGCAGGGTCTGCTTATCAGTGATGAGAGTGAGCAAAGAGGATCTAATGGTTTATTGCTGAAGAACGCTGAGGTCTCCTTGACCAATTATCAAACACAGTGCAAGGCCATGAAAGGCCCTGATATGGAGAGTGAGAAGTGTTGAACAGAAGAAACCAAAGAGCCAATTACACTTTTTTCAGAAAAAAAGAAAAAGAAAAAGAAAAAGAAAAAGAAAAAGAAAAAGAAAAAGAAAAAGAAAAAGAAAAAGAAAAGGTATATTTTGCTGAATAAGGCTGGCAACACATAATCTACAAATATATATGACTGACAGCCAATTATTTCATGTTGTAAAACCACAGTCCCACTTTTTCACAGTGAGAACTTCAAAGAGATTTGCCCATGGTATTTGGTATGTGTGAATAACATCAATCTCTACTCAATTGTTTTTGCTAGCCTTAGTACTTTAACAGTGCTTCAATAGTGTTTAAAAAATAGTGCACTACAGTAGAAGTTATAGATACCTATACTGTGTGGTAATTAATTCTGATGGAAGTTGTTGGGATTTTTTTTCTTTTTCTAGTCACTAGCATTACTGTAATCATATAAAAAATACCATATATATATATATATATATATATATAAAAAATATACATATATACACATACACACACACACACACACACACACACACACACACACACACACACAGAGGGTTTGTCATCCCTAACCCTGTTGGACAAAGCAGTACAAGGGTTGTACTACAGCTGTATTATCATTTAGGCATAAATCATTGGCTATGTCTGGGGCTAAAACTCTAAAACTGGATTGAGGTACACCTTGACTCCTCTCTGAGGAGGAGTCTAAGTAGCAAAGGGGTTCCTTTCTGCACTCCATGTGTCAATGAAAGGGCTTCTGTTACAAACTTGCTCCCATTCTGCGCACACCACAGAGCTGTCTAACACTGTTCTTGTCTAATGTGATACTAAATTTATCTTCCTCAGACTACTGCAGGATCCTAATTCCAAAGCAGTCAAGTCAGTCAGGTGGAGAATCTTCCATTGCTTCAGTAGCCCAGAGAAAACTTCTCACACTTAATTGCAGGCCCATAACAGTAGGAGACTGAAATGCTATAATTTATGGCTTAAATATCTTCAAGGACTTTTTCCTATTAGAGCAAAACTGCATAAAAGCTGCAGAGAAGACCACCACACCCAGACTAAGGCCCTGGATCAAGCTTAGCACCTTTGCGGTGGAGGCTATCAGCTGCCAGGCTCTTATAGACACCCACACCACAGGTGGTGTGGGAAGGAGAGGGTTTTGCGTGTGTGGTGAAAAAAACTCTGGTCCAAGGTAGTTAACACCCATCCTCTGTAGTGCAGACCAGCTCACCTGTGAGGTCCTTCACCCCAGGAAAAGCCACATCCATGTGAAGGACAGTGGGGAGGGGGTGTCATGGCCCATCAAAGGCCAGACCCTCAAAGGGGTCCCCAGACCCTGTACCAGAGCACTGCAAATGATGCCACACATCCACAGTGTTGCAAGGGACAGCGGCAAACCTGCCCTCCCCAAGGGAGGCACTTGGGTGCTCCCACCTGACCCAAATGTGTATTATTCCAGTGAATTCTATAGTTTTTGCTTCAGGGGATCCTCAGCATTGAGAAGGCCAGATGGAGGGGAACAACAAGGTGTCATTGAGATCCCCAGAAGGGTGATATGTTTCTACCTAATCCCTGTCACTCTCTCCCTGTCCATCCACACCCCATGCACACCTTTATTTCTTTCTCTCTTTCTTTTCTCTTTCTTTCTGTCTGCCTCTTTCACTATTAAATAATAAATATCACCTTTTTTTGGCACCAACATCTAATCTCATTTGGTTTTAATTGTGTTTTTTTGGGGTATATTTAGAACCTTTCTGGAGTTCCAATCTGCTCACAGATCCTTTGTTTCCCTTGGTCTTCTGTGTTTAACCAGTTCATAACAGTAACACAGGAGACAAGCATCAACAGTTTGATTTTCTCTCTGATTACAAGAAAAGCATTTCTGATTATTTGACAAAATCCTAAAGGAGTAAAAAACAGCACCTGATAAAGGCAGGTCACATACTTAAGCCTAAATTTCCTTCTCCCCAGTATTGATAACATTAATATTACACACTTCTTTGCACTATTATAATGCTGCCCCAATGTTTTGCCATACAAAGGACCTGAGTCTTCTGTAACATAAGGTCATACAGTGCATTTAAATGACATGTTCATATAGTGAAAGATGTGAGACCTGAAATCTCACTCTTTGTAAAGAAGGATTCTAAATATTTCAGCACAACACAAGAAAGTGTGATTAAAAAAATATCATGGCTAAAAATAATGCTCCACATACTAGTTTTGCTTACAAATATTAGTACAGAAACAAGCTTTTGAGAGAAAAAACTTGCATGAACAGGTAACTAACTCCAGTTAGTCTTACTTTCCTGAAGAGGAAAAAAAAAATTAGATCGGTCCTTAAACTAAAGAATTTTAGATTGTGTCAAAGGGTTCTTTGTACCACTGACAATTGAAGTTTTTATGTGGATAGGGGGTGCCATATGTTGCATACAGCAGTGTTGAGGAGGTGCTGAGGAGACCACAAAACCAGAGGAGTTCTTATCCTATCATTACCAAGAACATATTTGCACTTATATCATGGGTTGGCAAAGTTTTGTTTCTAATTATAGAGAAATGTAGAATGGTTTTCCCTGCCAGGACCTTAGAGTTCCTTTGGGGGTGGGGGGGAAGAAGGAGGAGGACACTCACCTATCAGAATGCTAGCCAAGATATTGGCAGCTAATTTAACCAATGAAGATGCCAATGCAACTTTGGGAAGGACACATTTAAAATTCTCATCCCTGGGAACTGTCTCTCTTTTGGAGATGGCCATGAGGCAACATCGTGGGCGGCAGCCAGGGCTGGGTCAGGCCCCACTGCCTCAGCACAGCTGGGTTGGGCCCTGCTGGGCCTCCAGGAGCTGCTGCTCACACAGGGAGCGACCCGGGTTAAGCCCTTTCTCCTGGCTGCCGGCGGGAAGAGAAAAAAGAACAGCTCAGCAATGCCACATGCTTACAGCTTTGTAGCAGCTCTGAGCCGGGCCGCCCTGGCTGAGACCGAGGGGTGGAAGAGAGGATTTCCACCAGTTTTCCTATTGACACAGTTTTACATCTGTACGGCCCTGCACCCAGGGCAGAGAGCACATGGCCACTGCAGGCCTGGGCATGTTTAACACTTTCCTAGAAACATGGAGCTTCTAAAGCACAACCCCTCCTTGAGAGAGAGAAGGAAGAAAACAGAAGGTTCGTAGAATAGACACCGCATGAAGTCACTGGATTAGAAGTGCAAGAACTGATAATATTATTGGAATAGGATTGAAGAAGTGGACATTTTTAACCGGACTTCTTTGGGGTAAACTATGGAGAAATGGACTGCTCTTTGTAGCATCTTGGTGTTGTTGGGGAGAATGCTAATTCTAATTAAAATTGAGCACTGATGTAATTGAGATTTAATTGAGAACTTTGAAGCCCCTGCTCTTGGGTTAAGTGGCGGTCTCAACCTTTGAGATGAAGATTATTTTAGACTAGAAGTATTCATAAACAGTACTACAAATCCACTGAGAGACTTAGAGGTGGCCAGAGAGGAAGGCTGCTGATAGAACATCACAATCTGAAAAAACTCCGGGCAGTTGCAGATGTGTGACATTAAGAAGCACTGGACTATTTTGTCTTGTAGCAAATGTCTCCATAAAACTAGAGAGTCTCTTCTCCTAAAGAAATGAATGTTTATGTATAAATAGTGAAACTGACTGAAAATCACAAGTTGTGTCTTTCTATATTGTTTTATTAAAAAGTTAATAGTTTGTAAGGGGATGGAAGAGTGTTTTGAAGTTTCATTCTGTTTTAGTCTGGGTTTTCTTTCTTCCCAACTTTTTTTTTTTTCCCCATTCTTTTAGTGTGTGTTAATAAAACTAGTTTGCTAGTTTTTAAGCTTGAGCTTGCTATGTTGTTTCTCCTAATCTCTCTCCTACAGAAAAGAAGAAAAACCACTAAATTTGGCAATCAAAATTTAACAAACATAAAACCACTACATTAACTGGTGTTTCTGCCTGGTTTCATTAAATTAAAACTATTACAACCTACCATCAAGTGTATGTCATCATTTGAATAATTGCAAGAAAAGGAATGACTAGAGTCTTAAATATTGCACTCATTAAAGTACAAGCTGATAAGCCCGGCACACAGTATTCTCAGGGGCGGGCAGCCACTCTTACTAGTCAAAATGTAAGATTAAAAAATGTGCCTTTTCTCCCTGCTACTTGATAGTCACAATTTTATAACCACTTCTGTCTGCACATTTTAGAAATCCATCTGTAAGTATGCAGGTGTTACAGCTTATGTTCCCTTTGAAAATGATCCATCTGCTTAATTTCTAACCTGTTAAACCTGTCTTGTCACCACATACAGAGGTATCCTTGCTTTGCCCAGAGAAAAACTAGCTATGCTGAAACAGAAAAGGGAATATAGGATGACAACTTAATTTATCCATAGCATTAAGACAGATAATTTGCCAGACCAGAAGCTATTCCTGCATCTCAAGCAGCTGCACTAGCAGCAGTATTAAGCTGCCTTGAGCTAGCTCTCAAAACCAAAGCGATATTTGCATTACAGATTACTTTTCATGTCTAGTGGGTGCTTGGCCAAAACTTTTCCTCATTTGGTGTCTCCTTCGATGCTTCATATTCAAAAAGATTTCTAGTGCCCCAGTGTTATAAGTAAATGAATGTTTTCAGAGGTTAAGTGTTATAAGTAGAAAATGTTTTTTAAAGTTACATTTTAGGGGATAGAAGCTATAAGCTGGTTGTAAGCAAGTTAATGACTCTGTATGCACCGAGGGTGGGGAAGTAGCAGCTGTTCAAAGGATGACATGACATGCAGCACTTTGAGCCTTGATTGGAGGAGGTGATGGACCAATCATTCAACACCCTGGAGAAATGACTGGTCCAGAATGAGCCTCGGTAAGACCAATCAGGACCCTGACAACAAGCCAATTGGGAAGAGGATCCAGAGCACCCCAACTGGAAGAGAGTAGAGGGGATAAAAAGGACTTCAGGACTTTGCTGAAGGTGTCTGATGGAATTCCATGTCCTAAGGGGTACCCAGTGTTTTACACTGTTAGGATTTTTTGATACTTTGTAAATTTCTCTGGCTTGTCAGGTGGAGCCTGAACTTATCTTGGGCTCCTGTTCTTAGTGCTTGTGATAAATAAACGAATTGCCTTTTTTTGTTGTTCCATCTGAGTCCCGGCTTCATTTATTAAAAATCTGGGGGCTCCTGTCCTTAGTGGTTGTGACACTAGGAAACTAGTGCTGCTCTTGCTGCCAGCTGGTGGACTTATCTCCTGTCCCTCCCCTCCCCTCCTGTCCCCTCCCCTGTGCCAATTGCATACACACTTTCCACTTGCCTGGGGTCTGGTTTCCAAATCAAAAAAATGTGCATTGTGTTAGGGCGTGGTGCTCACATCAGGGCACTGACTCTGGCGCTATGATTGGCGCTTTCTCTTGTGTTTTTGCACTCCCAGCGATCCTGTCTTTTGCATGCCAAAGGCTGCTGTGACAGCAGATATCAGAAGAACAAGAATAATTGTACAGAATATTTTGAGAGAAGGATTATTTAGAATAGAATTAATTTTTGATCTTGACAGTTTTACAATAAAGACAAATTGCTCAAAGTATTCAATTATTTATTTAATGTCAACAAGTTTTCTTGTATGTAGTTTTCTTGAGAAGTAAACAACACAATGTGCCTCATTTCAGTCTGAGCTATAAGGGTGGTATGCTAAAACTGTGACACTCATACACAATGCAGAATCTGTACAATTATTGTGAGGATACTGTCCTTTGACAAAACTGAAAATGTTAAGGACATAACTACAAGGGCAAAAGCTCTTTGTTGGGGGTTAGGTTTGATCCTTTTTGTCTTAAAGAGGTTTTCCCCATAAGTTACTAGGAAAAAAAGTGCTGATACTTAGAGGGTACTTGATTAACACAAAAAGACGTGGCTGGGAGAGAGACGATCACACAAAGTTTGCGGGAGGGAAAAGGACGGGGCTAGGGGTAGATGGGCTTCTTTTTTTAACCTGCTCTCAGCATCTGAGAGACAAGGTTGGGCGGCTGCTTTACTGTGTGAAGAGTCCACTGTTAACAGAGGGTCTGGTCCTGGGAATTCTACCTCCATCCATCATCTGCTAGAGTGCCCAGGAATTCGGAGGCCCTTCGCCTGCCCTGCTGGAGCTGGGCCAGCCCTGCCCAGCCATGCGGCTTCTTCAGCACTGCTCACTTTGCCTGCCGGGACACCCCCCTGCCTGCTGGGGACAATCCACCGTTTCTAGGCATCAGCCCTGGAGTGTCCCACAGTTCCAACTTGGTGCTCTTGGGGAGGGGCCCAAGAGATCAGACTGCCCCGGGCTTGTGAAACAAAGCCCCTCGGGGTTCTTGGTTCTGTTTATTATTATTATTGCTGTAGTTGTTGTTTGTTTATCCTGTTATATTTACTAGTAAAGAACTGTTATTCCTTTCCCCATACTTCTGCCTGAAAAAAACTCCTTTAATTTTCTAAATTACAATAACTTGAGGGGAGGGGATTGGAATTCCCCCATTCCTAGAGAGACCCCACCTCTCCCTAGCAGATACTTGTCTTTCAAACCAAGACACTCTTAGGAAAGACTTAGGCAGAACACAGCTAAGACAGTACAGCGTAAAATGAAGATGGTTGGTTAAGATGATTACATTAGCTTGCCAGCATGCTCTGGAATCAAATCAATGGACATCAGTTTGACTGCTGGCTTACAGAACCACTGATACTTTGTTAAAGCATTAGGCTAAATAAATAGTAAGAATGTGTATCCCATGCTCTATGATTGTTCCTCAAAAGAAATTTAATACACTCAATTCTGGATTCCTTAGGGTCTCAAATTCTTAAAATTTTATAGTAATTTATGGTTCTGAATTGAAAATTGTCTGAACTGAAGGTTCAGATGGTTTTCTCGATATAACTTGTGAAAAATCGAATATAGAGGCATCATAATCAGTAGAACCTTGACATCATAATCAGTAGAACTATACTTAGACCTCTTGGAGAGATAGATAATACTTGTTCAATTTAAACTTCACACCATAAGCTATAAAAGTCAGAGAACAGAATCCCTCTTGGTATACCTGTGATTATAGAGGAGGGGAAAAAAGATCTTATAAAAAGTCTCAGGACAGATAAATCAACAATGTTTGGAAAAGAATAATAAAGCATAAAGGCAACAGAAAAGTACATAGCTTGCACAAGCTCTTGGACCATGTTGATGTTTCTTATTCTCTTGAATCACTTCTTTGTCTCTTCAATTTTTGACCTCTCAGGACATAAGCAGATATGCTGTAAACCATGAGTGTTTAAGAAGCAAAGAGTGCCCTGTTCCTTTTTGCACTGATTTGTTTGACACCATTGAGAAAAGGAGAACTATTTGAAATGTTGGTACAAACAATTAGAGACAACACAGTTCAAGCAACAATTTTCAGTCTTTTTGAATAAATATAGCCTGTGGATAATAAGTTAGGAATAGTATGGGTTTAACACCAATGTCAATGAGAAAACTTGTGTTTCCTATATTTTGATAGGAGAAGCACTAGCACAGCTTAAGAAAAGAATGTAAAGTGGTATAAATAGTAATAATAATGAACCCTCGGTGAAAAACAACAAGAAAAACAGAAATCAGCACATATAGTTTTGTATTTATATACTTTCAGTACAGAGAGAGTGGAACAGATATATAACTTTAAAAAGACTGTGGTTTATGCAGGTTTGGAAAATAGGTATTAAGGCAATTAAAGAAACTCAAGCTTATCTGAATGATGAATTCTGTTTTTCTGTCCTTAATAATTTCAAAACTCTATGTGTTTATACATAATTTTCTAAGAAGAGGTGTTAATTTACTTCACTTTAAATACTATTATGTATTCTTAATTGTTTCCCAATAAATTTATGCACATTTTGGTCCAAATAAATCCTGTTAAAATAGGAACTTTTTAATAAACCTTTCAGCAAATATCAGATAATATAATTAATATGACTCCTCAGTAACTATGGAAAACAAGATGTTATAAGGATAGAATAGAGGACATATAGTGAATTATTGACTTAGGAAGTATAGAAATGAGATTTGTGAGGGGGGTTTTTTGCCTTGTGATGAAATCTTTAAATTCACGTGAAAAAAAATGACCGATACAAGAGGCATTTAACTCTAAGTGTTGTATTTCTATGTTTGGGTATTATGTCATGGTTGTTTTCTTACCTAAAAATATAAAAAGTATAAGACTTCATGGGGTTTGTTTTGTTTTGTTTTGTGTCCCCACAGACGCACGAAGTAGTAACATTCTGTAGTGCATACTATACGAAAAAATTACTTTTAATTCCAGACAAAAAACTGGGCATCCAATTTATCAATGTGAAAGAGACTTTACACTTTTCAGTCAAACAGCTGATTAAGCTGTTAATAATTATTCAACAGGGCAAATTAAGGAAACAGATGTTTAAAAGACAGAAATATGTTTAGAACAGCATCTACTCTTAGCATACCACATTAGCAGCAGATCAAACACTGTTAGATACTTATAAGTAAATGGCAATAATAATCATACAGCACTTTTTTTTTTTTTTTTTTTAGAATATGGATTGATTGCACTAAAATAATATATGGAAAAATCTCTCTCTTAAGATGTCACAAAATAGAAAAGGAATAGCCTCTGAAGAAGATCAGATGTGGGTTTAAAAGCAGTAAAATTTATATTACTTAGTGGAATAAGAATATGCTAACCAAACCAATCAAAGGAATTATTGAAAGGATGCTGAAAAAATTGAAGAATATTTTTACAAATCAGAAAATATCACAAGATAAATAATTTCAGAATTTTTCTAGCATACTAAAAAGAAATACATTGACTGTGTCTGGTTCTGTCGCCACTCCAGGCAGGAGATGACTTCTGGCTAGCTTGGGTCAACACAGCCACAGATGTTTCCAGTTCAAATGAGCATGCAGGCTATTTACCTGCTGGGTCAGCTTCTCGGCAGCTGGACTCAATAGTGTCATGACAGCAACGGCAGCAGAAGAGAAAAGGCTGACTCTCAGCTTAGCAGATTAAAAGATGTTTATTAGCTGAAGAGCTGAGGAGCAGAGAGCTGAGCTCCGAGCTGAGAGAGTTTGAATCTCCCTCCTCCACCTTATAAGTGGGGGAGAGGTTCCAGGAAGGTTACAACAAGACAACAAATCAGGGGATCCAGGGGGTAAAAAGGTGTGCCCACCCCCAAGCCCTGGACCACTAAAATCCAGAGCCAAAGGAATTCCCCCCAGGCTACCTATCACCTGAAGCCTTCTCCCTGAGATTTTGCAATTTGGGAGGGACCCCTGGAGTGACAGACAGGCTGCCCCAGAGAGGGGAGGGTGGGAGGACTGACACAAAACACTTTGTTATACAGAAAACACAAAAAGAGTTACAACATTGGGGATACAGTGAAATGAACCATAACATAAAATTCTTACAAAAACTGAATGAAACAGTTCTGCACCACCACAACTGACATCATCCAGTGTAAATACTAATAAATACCTGTAATATATAGGAAAAAAAAAAAAAAAGTAAAAAGAAAGAAATGAAAACTCTAAAAAAGAAACAGAACATCATGTCTCAACTCTTCAATCAACAAAGCAACATTAACTTTCTGATTACTGAAAGCCAAATACTTTTGGTTCAATTAAATTTTCTAGAAGGCAGTGCAAAATCAGTAGAAATAGTGCAGTAATCCCAGAAGCCTTTAGAATGCCTTCATCTACTGAAATAGCCAATGTTTAAGAATTTGATTTACAAAATCTTGTCACCATAAAGTCTGCTCACTATAGGAAAAAAAAAAAAAAAAAATCAGACTGCACAAGTTACTTAGGAAATATGGAATTTTATGTCTGAATTGTTTAATACAATATTTTATTTGAATTGGGAATAGTTGATAAATAAACATAGGCATTTCTAAAATGAAGGTAATGATTGCCATTTTCAATTTACATATAGTCCCTTTTGCCAATTTCATACATAAATAGTCCTAATGGATAGTGAACTGAAATAAAAGTTCATTATGAGATGATACAACTACTTTGTATCCTAAGCCATACTTCTAAAAATAGGAATTTATTTCCTCAGTATAACTATTGGTCACACATTGTTTAATTTTAACACTAAGTTCTTTCAGAATCAGTGATGAGCTCTGGCCTTGTTCAATATGCAGCTGAAGATATTTCTTAAATTGTCAATGACTTCAGTGATTTCTCTCTGTATTCAGTACTACCAGATTTCTTAGGTGTCGCTAGAGGACATGAAAAAAAATGATACTCACAGTCAAGTCGTCAGGGCAAAAAGAAGGGCTGTTTATTTTCATGACCTCATTTATATAGATTCTGGAAAATGACCGGGGATTGGAGAACAAGGTTACCTCCTCTCCATCCCACTGGCCAGGCCAGAAGTCAATCAATTGTTCCTCATCCAAGAGGAATGTGAAAAACAAGCACTTTGTTTAGGCTACAAACGTGAGAAGACTCCACTACAGAAAAGTAAACATTCACAGAGGCTAAAACTCAGGGCAACATCTCACCCTCTTTCTGTTAAAGGAAAAAAAAAAAAAAAAAAAAAAAATGAACAATGTTCAGTTTCTGCTTGTAGAGGGACCACTGGAGTGATCACTCGTGTCATCTTGCATCTGGGTCATCACTCAATGGTTCATCCACCTGATGACTTTCATTTTGGTCACGGTCTCCAGTGTACCTGTTGGCCAGATTTTCCCTTTGTGGTCACAGGTCAGGACAAACACACTTCTTCGCAGGTATCCAGCATACCCCAGTATCTGTGGATACACATGCACACACGCGTCCCAAAGCGATAAGGTCATAGGGACCTTCCCACTGTTTGGTGGCTAAATTCTGCACCCGAACCTTTGCTCAGGTTCATCAGGGCTGATGCGTCTCTTCCGAAGCCTGTAACAAAAGATGATGGTTCAAAATGACAGGATTATTGGAATTATGCAGCACTGTAAGGTGATTGATGGTATACAAAGCTTTTGTCAACCAACTGTGCGGGGTTACATCCTGCATTCTCTGTTTTTGTTTTTGAAGAATGCACTTTAGAGTACCATGCACATGTTCTACAATAGCTTACCTATTGGAGAATGAGGGATACCAAACTTGTCTGACGCACTCCACAACTGCAGTAACCGCCACACCTTCTGAGAGGCATACACAGGACCATTGTCAGTTTTCACAGCAGAAGATATGCCAAGAATGGCAAAGGCCTGCCTCCAGTGGGCAATGACATCTCGGGCTTTCTCTCCTGTGTGAGCAGAAGCCCACATCGCAGAGGAGAATGTGTCCACCGTGACATGCACATACTTGGGCTGGCCAAACTCAGCAACTTGAATGACATCAGTCTGCCAAATCTCCAAGGCCCTAAGGCCTCTGGGGTTTACCCCTGTCAGCAAAGGCACAGCAAGTGGGTGACAGTCGTCACACGACTCAACAATGTCATGGGCCTCAGTTGGCGTCAACTGAAACTGCTTCTGCAAGGTATGTATGTTCTGATGGAAAGACCCATGTGATGCCTTGGCCTGTGCCAGTGTATCAGGCTGAGGTGCTACCCACGTTGGGTTAGCCACTTGTCAGCCCTTGCGTTACCTTCCGCTACAAACCCTGGCAAATTGGTATGACTCCTCACATGCAGAATGTAGTATGGATGAACTTGGGCCTGAATGGCACACCACAGGGTCTTCAGCAAATGAAACAAAGCAGCATTGCTGACTTCCTTCAAAACTGAATGACCCAACTGCTGTGCTATGTCGGCCACATAGGTGGAATCTGTGACCAAATTGAAAGGTTGCTGGGAAAATCTTTGAAATGCCATGACAGCAGCCCTCAATTCAACCAAGTGGGCTGACCCATCCTCATGACCTTCCAGAACCTGCCACTCAGATCCATTCTTACAAGTAACAATGGCCTTGCCTGTTCTCCCTGAACCATCAGTAAAGACGGTGGATCCTTGGACAGACTCCTGACTAATTTTGGGCCACAAAGAAATTTCGGTGAATTTTGCCACCTGCAGTAGCTTGTGGCTGGGCAGATGATAAGTGATCTGCCGAGAAAGGTTTTCCAGAGCACTTTGCAGAGAAATACTGTTTGCAAAGCTCCAGTCAAAGTTCTCCCACTGTACCGGGAATACGATCTTTGTGGGATCTGCACCCATTAATTGCAAACACAGTTGCTGGCATTTGATTATCAAATGAGCGATCAGCTCAAACAATGTAGTTGCCATTTTCTGCGGCTGATGGGGAGGAAGACCCATTCCAAGACATGCAAGGAATTGGGCCATTTTTTGTAGCAGGATTTTTGGAGACAGACACAGAGAGGATTGACAGTACTGGGAAAGTTCTGAGGTTTTAGCACTGTCAAGGACGTTGAGCCTGAGAACCAAGACACCAAGCCTGAGAACCAGCTTTTTCCTCTCAACCAAATTGAAAAACAAGTAACTGTAAAATAATGCTTATGCAGATAACAGTAGCCAAAAGTGAGTAGTAAAATGCCGTGTGAACAGCTTGTGCACTAGAATGATATATGTATAAAAGAACCCTGTGTACCCTCAATAAAAGGAGCATTCACCACTACTTCTGTGAAGAAGGTGTTTGACTCTGGCTGCTCCCTGTGTTTTTGTTTTGTTTCATTTTTTTTCTTTTTCTTTTCAAAAATCACCTTTAATTGCCACTGAACATCGGACCTTGGGGTGGCGACCTGGAGGAGAAAATTAGCAGCGGGACACTGAGTGGTTGGATGCTGAACTCACTGACAGATGCAGCTGCATTGAGGTGAGACTCTTCAGAAAATAGTAGACAGACGCTGATCTGCCAAGAGATGCATCAGCATTGAGGCAGAAGCTCTCCGTACTTGCAAATAGATTGCGAGGCTGAGCTTGTAAGGGGAGCAGGGGGCAGTTTCTTGAAAAGAGGTGGAAGGCTTTGAGTATTCACTTTCCTGCCCCATTGACAATGGCAAGCATGGAATGTGAATTTGCTGCTGCTTTGAAGTTATTTATTATTATACTCTTTGAGAGAACAAAAACAGTAGCAGAAAAAGTACTGCAGAAGCTGATTAACTGGGTGCAGGGAAATGGACATTTAACAACCCCCCGACGCTGCAAAGTCATGGGGGCACTGCGGGGCCCCTGCTGTGCCCTCCGGCCGCCTCCGGCACCGTCACCGGACAATGCCCAGCTTGCCGCTCCCGGCCCACGGACCATCTCCGTTGCCCGCGCGCTGCCGCCCCCACCGCCCCACAGCAACAGGCAGGACAAGGAGGAAGCAGCCCCTGGGAGTCTGCACCACAACACAGTGCCACCGCCACTGCCAGGGCCATGCCGCCACCGCTCCCAGTGCCACTGCCACTCCCACAACACACGCGCCAACTGCCCCCCGCTTTCTCGGCTGTGCCCGAAGAGATACCGGTCAACCAAGAGAGGGGAACCCGTGACCCCTGCTGTCAACCACCTTCCCCCGACAATGTTCCGCTGCCGAACAAATTAGAGGAGGACCCAATGATGGAGCAGTGCTTCCCCCAGCAGAACCCACCATTGGTTTAAGAGAACTGACTGATCAAATTCAGGCAGTGATGCAGCACCTGAATGAGCGAGAGCATGCAGAAATGAAGCTGCTGCTAGAAAAAGCCCAAGAACTATCTACAATAAATGCTAAAAAACAGGAGGAGCCAATATCATTCAGCTCCCAGTGAACTCCAATGCAACAACTGCTAGAACAAACTGCAGAAAGCAGTCCCCTTGCAATGCCTTCGCCTGTGTGCCCCCCCCCCCCACCCCCCCAATGACTCGATGGTCCAAAATTATACGTGATGCTATACTAGAAGGACAGTGGGAACCCGCAGGACACATGGCATGTCCTGTAGTGTGTCCTGTCGTGTTCAGAGATGGCAATCCTGTGTATGAGCAACATGAATGGAAAATCTTGCCATAGGCAAAAAAATTACAGTAAAAGAGCACGGCTTGAAATCTGAAAGTGCTCAAACAATGTTAGATTGGATTCATACTGCACATATCACTTCTCCAGCCTGGATTGCCCCCAGTCTCATCATCATCACTGAACTGTTAATAATATATTTACAACTCTTATTCGTATGTTACTGCTCAACAGCTTCAAAGGCAGGTACCTTCCTGGACATTCATTGCTTGTGCCTGTGGCATTCCAGTCCCTGGATGCTACAGATGGAAAACAAGCAAGAAGGACAAATAGCAGCACTCTGTTAGGAGAGCGTTTTGATCATGGCTGTGATTCATTGTCCACAGTCTTTGTGGTTTTGGGAACTTGTATTGTTGTGCAGTGGGACACCAGCCCTGATTGGATATTCTTCTGCTGTTTTGCTGTGACATTCATGTTTTATTGTGCACACTGACAGACATATGTCTCAGGAACACTGCGCTTTGGCATGACTGATGTAACTGGCATACAAATCTTCATAATAATCATGCATTTACTAGCAGTGATTGAAAGACCATCTTTTTAGCAATCTCTGATTCCAAGATTGAATATTCAGGTGAAAATACTCTCTGCCCTTTGTGCTGTAACAGGAACCATATTCTCCTGTGCAAACTACTTTGGTGTGCTCTTCACAAGTGGAGTTGGCAAAAATGGATCCACTTTAACAGGAACAAGTGTCCTCTCATCTTTTCTTCATATTAGCTCTGTGATTGCCTCGGCTGCAATGATCTACAGGAAATCTGCTGTGCAGCTCTTTGGGAAGTATCTCTGACTCTACATCCTGACTTTTAGCTTTGTGTCTGCCAAGATCACAAATAAACTGGTGGTTGCCCACATGACCAAGAATGAAATGTATTTATATGACACAGCATTCATAGGCCCAGCATTGCTGTTCCTTGACCAGTGTTTTAACAGCTTTATTGATATTGTCCTCTGGATTGCCCTGATCCTGTCCCTGTTTAACCTGCTCTGATACTGTGTCAGCGTGTGCAGCCAGAATTGCTGCCCACCTGCACATACACTTGTTCCGCATCAAGGGCTGCCCCATGCCCTTGAACCATCACTAGGGATGGGAACTGCCACAGGGGAATGGAAAAAGAGTTAGGTTTCTACAGGAATGGATGAAAACTTGTAAGAGCCAAATGCTTAAAGCAGATGAGAACAAGGTAATTTATAATAATCAATGTTGTATAACTTTTCTTCCTTGCTATCTGTAGCACTCCTTAACTAGTCTCCTGCCTAAGAGAGTGAATTCTGAGTTCACCCTAATCAACTCTCCATGTAGTCAGCTCTGTTGATTCCAAGCCTGGAAAAGCATGCAGGAAACAAATGCTCTGTCTTTGTAATTACCTTGATTACTAACTCCTCGCTATATGGTGAATGGACCCCCACCAACTAGAATTTCTAATGTAGTATAATTATAGCTGCAATCTGACTTGCTTTCAATATTTCATCATCTCTTAGTGAAATACTTGTTTAGTGTCCACTTGGAATTTATTTACTAAGGACTTAAGCTGGTAAAAATCCAAAGATATCTTACTAAGTTGTGTGGCTGCAGCAGCTGCCAAGTAAGAGCCCAGCTGGGGTGGTTTTAACTCGTGCATTGTTGACAAAGCAATTTCCTGCTGAACAGGGTCACAGTAAGCCTTCTGCATGCAGTGAACACCGCAAGCCCTCTGAAGATAAAAAGCCAGATGATCAGCTCCAGAGAAGATAAGAGGAACACTTCTGGCCAGAGCAGCTAATCTCAAATTCGTCCCAGACTGACAAATCTCCAAGGGCCCTGGAATCCGTCACTCTGAAACCTGCTGGTCAGCGATCAGGACACCTCTGAGATGAATTGGACAACAGCTGCATCCAAGCCTTTGAGCTTTGCATCTGGGCCACAATGGATGCCGAGTAAATGGACTCGGCCAGCAAGGAAGGAAAAGAAGGAAGAAAAGCATGGGCCGTCAAGTCCTTCCTGAGACAGCTGGTAGCTGAGGCCACTGGTGAACAATGCCCTCCTGACCTAGGCTGGGTTGTAGCATGCATTTTTGGTTGCCAAGGCCCCTTGGGATCATTGGAACTTTCCCAGGACTTGCATGAGTGGCAAGAAAAGAGTGTCCTCAGTGTCAGGAAGTAATAGTTATAGAAGTGAGCTGTGGAGTTTGTGATGCACAATTTGAGGGAGAGACACCAAAGCTTTGGTGAGGGTGGTTTGTGTGACCATTGCTGTAACAGTACCCTTGGTGTTTTTCATCAAGCAGCACAGGGAGTGTTGAGAATACCTAACCCTGTTCCTGAAGATTGTGGTGGACTATCAGATGGGAGATTTGTGCAGTGTGGGCCATTATAAAAGGGATATGGCAAGCCCGCATGGTAAAACGCTCTCGCGTGTTGCGTGCCTTCTACTCATGGTGTCAACAAGTGTTGCAGAATCCCCTCAATTAGCTCATTGTATAGACATAAAAAATCCTAAAATTCTGGTCCCAAGCTAGGACAGTGTTAACATCCATGTTTATACCAGGAGCAACAGCTGCTAGAGCAATGACCACATTAAAGCAGATGGCACACTGGACCAAATCAAAATTAAACTTAACTAGCCAAATTTTAGGTAAGCTATCAGCAGATGTTACCAATGTTAATCATGCTGTTTTGCAAAACCGTGTTGCGATTGATCCTTGCTTTTAGTACATAACCAAAGGTGTGAAGAGTTTGAAGGAATGTGTTGCATGAACCTGTCCAACCATTCTGGATCAATTCACAAAAATTGCAGTTAAAGAAAAACAAATTACATGATTTAAAAGAAAGAGATAATGTACTTAGAGATTAGTTAAGTAGCCTTAGGATTACAAGATAGCTGAAGTTGGTTGTTAAGCAAGTGTTCGTTATATTATTACTTATAGTGGTAAGATTATTAGTACTAAGTTGTGTAATGTCCTGTATTAAGAATATGTTGCGTAAGATAACATCTAATGCTTAGCTTATGCAAAAGAAAAAACAGGAATTGTAGCAGGATTTTTGAAGACAGACACAGAGAGGCCTTACAGTGCTGGGAAAGTTCCGTTGTTTTAGCACTGTCAAGGACGTTGAGCCTGAGAACCAAGACACCAAGCCTGAGAACCAGCTTTTTCCCTCAACAAAATTGAAAAACAAGTAACTGCAAAAGAATGCTTATGCAGATAACAGTAGCCAATAGCAAGTAGTAAAATGCTGTGTGAACATCTTGTGCACTAGAATGATATATGTATAAAAGAACCCTGTGTACCCTCAATAAACTGAACATTCGCCACTACTTCTGTGAAGAAGGTGTTTGACTCTGGCTGTTCCCTGTGTTTTTGTTTTTGTTTTGTTTTTCTTTCTCTTCAAAAATCACCTTCAATTTTTCATTCCATTGGCCAGTGATGCCTGTGGGATGCAAATCTGGAGTGGTAATGAAAACAGGGACATCAACGGAGGGGACAATGCAATAAATTTGGTGAGCAGAAACAGCTCGATGAACCTCCTCCAGCATCTGACGTGCCTCAAGGGTCAATGTGTGAGGTTACTTCAAATCAGTCTCCCTTTAACAAATCAAACAAGGCAGACAGTTGTGTCGTGGTCAGTTCCAGATATGGACGCAACAGTCGATGACACCCACCAATTTCTGGGTATCATTCAGTGTCTTCACCAAATGCACAAATTGCACCTCTTGGTGTTGGACTGTTTGTTCCAAAATTTTGACTCCCAAATATTTACAAGGAGGTTGTTTTTGAACCTTTTCTGGAGCCACTGGCAGTCCATGAGAATGCAAAGCATTGATCAACTGAGGCTGTACCCTCAGCAATTCATCTTGGATGGATGCAGCCACCAATATGTCATCCATACAGTGATAAAATGGAGCATCAGGAAACTGCTTGCAAACTGCAGACAAGGCTCGAGCCTCATACCATTGGCATATGGCTGGTGAGTTGTGACAACCCTGGGGAAGAACCCTCCATTGATACCACTGTGCAGGCTCAGCATTGTTGATAGCTGGCACCGAGAAGGAAAATTTTGTTCTGTCATTGAGATGCAAAGGAAGCAATCCTTCAGATCCACAATGAGGACTGGCCAATCTGCAGGAAGCATGGTGGGTGATGGCATACCAACCTGCAACGTCATCATGCTTTCTATCATAGCATTGACTTTCCTGAGGTCTCCATTTCCCGGATTTCTTTTTGATGCAGAAGACAAGAATCTTCCAGGGACTGGTAGAAGGCTCCAGATGACCCTGGTCCAACTGCTCCTGAACTAAATCATGAAGGGCTACTAGTTTGTCTTGAGAGAGGGGCCACTGGTTCTCCCAAACAGGTTTGTCTACCAGCCACTGTATAGGAGGTACAGGACACTCTGCCCCCTTCATCACAGCGGCCCTCATCAAAAATCTGTCCTGATGCACATCCCTTCCTCAGAGATTGACACGAATTTTGGTTGTGACATGAGTCCAAACCATGGCCATTTGGGTTCATGATCATCAGAGTCCTCTGGCTCATGTAGCATTGCACCGTTCCTGCCAATCCCGTGACAGACGTCTGTACCAGATCCAAGGGCCACTCCAGGGGCCAAGTGGCAAGGGAGAGAGAGAATCATGATGTCCACACCAGTATCGAGGAGCCTGCGGAGGCAGATCTCTGATGGTGTCACACCAGGGATGGACAGGGTACACACTTTCTCAGGACGGTCTTTGGTCAGGACAGCGGTCCAGTGAACCTGAGGTGGCCCAGTGGATCTGAAGCCACCGTTTCCCTGTGATGGGTTCTCTGCTCTGTGAACAGAGGACAAAAGGCACAAGTTGATCAAGTCTGGTTCCTTCAGGGATAGTGATGCGGGGGTGGGTGTGGAAACCATAGCATAAATTTGTCCCGTAAAATCTGCATCCATGAATCCCAGATGCACCATGATACCCTGGGCAGTGGTACTAGACCTCCTCATGAGGAAAGCACTCACGCCTCCACCCACAGGACCAAAGCCATCCAGGGGAACTTTGTGCACTCCGCAGGAGTCTAAGATGACCGTTGCTGCTGTGCAGGCATCAAGACTTGCTGAGCCACAGGTGCTGGCTGTAAGCCGGCCAAGCAGACTTCCATCGGCATCAGGGCTTGGAGAGAATTTTGTATCTGAGCACATCTCCCCTTCGTGCTCCACTTCCCGTTTCCCGAGCTCAACAAAGGCTGACCATTAGCATGAACTGTTGCCTTACAGACATTAACGGCATGATTTGGCCTTCCACGCCAGCTGTACAAAAACAAGGGAGTTGTCACCCTCTGTACTTTCTTTCTCTGTTTCTTGCTGAGCATTCCCCTGCTTTCGTTGCCAGGCCGGTGTCACGATCCGCTCGTACAAGCGGGGGTCGTGATGGTTCGTTTACTGATCTCAGAGTGCAAAACACCACACAGAGGGGATTTCAGCATTAAAACAAATGCAGCTTTTATTGATTGACCATAGCAAATGCGATAGAGGGATTAAGAGTGAGAGAAAGGGATAGAGAAAGAGGGAGAGAGAGAGAGAGATGGAGGAAAGGGGGAATATAGCTACCAAACGTGGAGACGGAGTCCTCATGGTCCGGTCGATGGGTCCGCCTGTCACGTCGGGGAGGGTCTCTCTCTCAATTTCTGGTTAACTCAGGGGTTTTTATTATAGTCCTTAGTCACGGGGGGGAACAGGTAGTCCATGTTCTTAGCAGTAAGCGAGAGCCATTGTCTTCTTGGTCCAACGATCACGCCTCCAGGCAAACATCTCGCTTTGGTTGAGTCAGCCCCAGCCCCCTATACTGGGGTCGTCAGGGTCTGATGTCTCAGTCCTTGAGAGGGGCTTCATATAGGGGTCTCAATCTCAGTCCTTGGAAGGGGGTTTTGATCTCTGTCTGTCACGGTGGTTGCGAAGCAGATGAAGGATTTTCCGTGGGGGACCACCAAAATTTCCCCAGAAAGTTCCCTTGGCCAAGAGGTGGGGAAATTCATAGGCTATTGTCATGAAGCAGGGACCGTGAAGCAGATGTAATCTTCAGGTACAGAACCACCATTACACTGCTCACAGCCCGTGTACCGTGGCATGGTGACACAGAAAAATGCGCCTGCAGACGATTGGCAAGCATCCACCTCGAGCAGGCCAGAACTGCAGTGGGGTCCTCGGGGTCCTTATGACGATCGTGAGGCAAATGAGGAGAACTTCAGACAGACTCTTACAGCCGGCCACACAGCAGTAGCCATGGCAGCCACCTTACCACCTGTGGTGCCTACCTTTGCACAGGCCTGTGCCATTTGTGGTACAGAAGGATCACCAGGAAGGGCCTCAGTGATCCTCCTACAATCGTCATTGCAGTTCATTCTCGCAAGGTGTTTGAGCAAAAGCATCCTTGCATTCAGATACTCCACCTGCCTCTCAACAGAGGCAGTCAGCCTCTCCACAAATCTCAGAAAGGGTTCTGCAGTCCCCTGGACAACAGTCGCGAAGGACTTCTTCTGAGCAGTCATTTCTATGGTTTGAATCAATGCTGCCATGCCCATTCTTTGGCACTCGCTGAGCACAAGAGGGTCAAGGGCAACTTGCCTATTAAGATCAGCAAAATTGCACATATCCAGCAGCTCATCAGTTCCAAACACACGCCTGGGATCCTGCTGACCCAATGTGGCATTCTGCACTAGGACTCTGCCTACCAACTGAGTCCATTTGGATTCAAAGATCCTTGTATGTGACAGGCTGAAAAAGAATTGATAGGCTGAAAAATATCACAAGCCAGACCCCAGATACCATAGGGTGGCAACGCGTCAGCATTAAAAACTCGAAGCACCTGCATGACTTCAACAGACCCCAGCCCATATTTTCCAATCTTATCCCAGAGATCCATCAAGGATTTCCATGATAAAGCTTGATAGGTGTTGTAATTTGCTCCTTGAAGGACAGGGAAAGCCTGATGGCCTCCTGGGAAGGCTGCTGCAACTGCTAAATCTTGTCCCGTGGACTCCACAGGAACAGGGGCGAATGCCTGACTGGGGGGCACCTCAACACCACCTGATATCACAGTAGTCCCTGCAGCAGCAGGGCTAGAAAATCCATCTCTGCCCTCCAGAGGGTGATATGCCGAGTCACAATCGCCCATCTCCTCAACTTTGGCTTTCACATCCCCCCAAAATCACATAGGATCTCTTGAACATACAGTGATCTGACCGAGGGGTAAAGTCCACAAACCAGCTGAAAAAGACCCACCAGCCCTTGACGCTCTGCCCCGGGGAGGCACCGGCCTCATAACGGCCGGGTCTCCGCCTGTGACAAAGGTGAACAACGCAGGGCTCAGGGCTTGCATTTGATGGTGCCGCCGCCGTCCCTGGGAGGGCATGCAAATCCAATGCAGGATTGAGTGGGGTCGGCCCAGGGCCTCCCTCCCCCAGCATGAGGAGAGAACAGGACGCAGGGAGGGGCATGGACTGTGAAGCCGTGGCTCTGTTCCATGCCGCCACTGAAGGCTCGGCTGAAGGGGGGCATGGCGCAGGTGGCGTGGGACGGGAAGACACTGCAGGGGTGGCGGGACGCAGCGCAGAGGGAGGCGCAGCCAACGAGGCCACATCACCGCTTTGCGCCACCACCGAAGGCTCGGCTGCTGGCGGGGGAGGTGCATGGGCGGCGTGGGTAGGGGCAAGAAGCCATGGGAGGGGGGGGACGCGGCGCAGGTCTGCCTGAGCTTGGGCCGTCCCCTGCGGCGTGAGCTGCTCCATCCGCCACGCCCAGCGAGGGCAGTGCAGGGAGGAAAGTGGCCGGCGCCACCCCCAACAGTGTCCTGCCTGTGACACAGAACGCTGCAGTGGGCGCTGTCCACTCCATGCGGAGCAAGACTGGTGCCCCACCCACTGGTACCGGGTCTGACAGAAGCTCTATAAGAACCCCATCCTCCGGGCGTCCAAGGGAATATTTTGTGGCAATGCCACAGTTCAGACATTGTGTCGTCACAGAGTCAGAGTCCCTCAGAGACGTGGGTCGGACTCGTGACCCCCTGCCTCCTCCCAGTGTCGGGAAAGCACAGAGAGAGGGTGGCTCTTCCCCACTCTCCAGCCTCCCGAGCTCCACGGGACTGCCAGAGACCCACAGATCCCCGGCCACCTGCCGGTTGGCCAGGACCAACTGGCTGGGTACCCAATCCACCCCTGGGGAACCAAACCTGTGACCAGGGTCAGGAACGTCCCCCAGCTCAGCGGCCTGGAGGCGGGGTGGGGAGGAAGTGGTCCTCGGCTTCCAAGAGAGATTTCCTTCCCCTCAGCCTCACAGTCCAAGCCAGAAGAATTCAGCCCCACTGAACCATAACTAGAAGACCCATAACTTGCTAATACTGTATAACATAATTTCCAGAACATCATCAATTCTGCCACGTCTGCACTGAAGCCTGCAAACAAAGTCTGGATCTTATGGCCACCAAATTTGTTCCAAATGTTCTTAGAGAATGTTTTCTTAGGACTAATAAATACCCTTGGTCCTTTCCATAAAAATACAACCCCTGAAAATTGTCCCCAGTAACGAAATCTTGCTTCCTTTCCAGGAAATTTAGCCAAAAGTCCAAAACCAGCATATTATTTGTGGAAGATGCAGGATGGATCTTTACAAAGGTATAGGCAAATCCTAGGTCTTTTTTATTTGGAGGGGGGGTGGGGGAGGAGCTTACCACACCTTCACAATGCACAGGCTGCAGTTCCACTTGGGGTCTCCAGATATCACTAGAGGACACGAAAAAAAATTATATTCACACTCAAGTCGTCAGGGCAAAAAGAAAGGCAATTTATCTGCATGACCTTGTTTATATAGATTCTGGACAATGACCAAAGATTGGAGAACAAGGTTACCACCTCTCCGTCCCACTGGCCAGGCTAGAAGTCAATCAATTGTCCCTCATCAGAGAGAAATGTGAAAAACAACCACTTTGTTTATGTTACAAGTGTGAGAAGACTCCACTACAGAAATGTAAACATTCACTAAAGGCTAAAACTCAGGGAAACACTTAGGGATGAGCCATGAGTTATTGTAGCACTTCATTTCATTCCAGTTATGGTCAAGAAATGAGATTATAAAATATGCCAGTTCCTATATAAACCCTGAAGTAAGAGTATAGGTTATGACATAATAAAAACTTTTCAATTATTATCAGTACATTTGGTTCAGAATTTGAAAATAATAAATTTGATTTTCTTAGAATATTCAGAGCTTGTTAAGAAATTTCAATAAGAATATAATAAAACAATTTTTTAAAAAGTGAATTATTTTTCTACCAGCGATTTAAGTGCCAGAAAATTTTTAAGAAATAAAGTTTTTAAGAAATAAAGTTTTTTGTTTTAATACTGAGAAAAGGATTTTAGCTCATTGATGCTAAACAATACAACTAATCACCAAATAATTCGGTATGTTGTTTTGTTCTTTTGCTTTTTTGAATATATCTTTAGATATATAAGAGTATTTTAAAATTACAGATATGAATACAGAGACTTTTTAATGAGAATGGCTGTGTACTTCAGTGATCTCAAATATAACAGCTTCAGCTTCACTTGTATATTTCTGACGCTTAGAATTTTCATGTATAAAAAGTTATGCAGGTTTAAAGAAAGAAAAACATGAATGATCAAAATTGGCAAAACTCAGCTGTGATGGATGTTCTCCTCCTGTCTGAACTAACTGGGCTCTCACGCAAGTTGATTTTCAGCACGAAGGACTAATCTAACTTAATCCTGTTGTAGGTGGATGCCTGTAAGAATTCAGCACCTGACTTCCCCAAAGGGTGGTTTGGCTGGAGATGGTAATAATTACTGGCCAAACCACCCTTTGGCCAAATCTGCATGAACAGAGCAGAAAATATGAGTACAGGTGTTGACTGACACTTTACACTATAAATATGTGCAGCCATCAGTGTCTATTGAGCTCTCCCTCTGCAGCATGGCTGTGACAGGATTTGCCCTGGTGATTTCCCTCAAGCAGGGATACCTCCCAAGACTACCTGAGAGGCTCCAATGAAGTGGCTCACTCTCTCCTGGAGCCTATGCTCCGTTTTTGCCTCAGCTAGCTTGAGAGACAAACCACGCCAGAAGGAATTTTAACTTCAAGGTCCCAAAAGATCCCAGGGGCTGTAAACCTTTCCCTTTAGAGAGAGCAGGCATTCATTGATGGCAAAAGGAAAGAGTGTGCCGTTGGTCCAGAGGGAATCACGGCTTTATTCTGCGGTCCTGTCCCTGCAGTCCTGTCCCTGCAGAGTCCAGAGCTAGTCCAGTCCCCCTCCCCATCCCGGTCCCAAGAGCAAGAGAGGCTTACCACATGGTCCCAGGGCTTTTTTCCAGGGAGACAGAGCTAGAGGCAGGAACAAGCCACTACCCAATCAGGGACAAGGTGGGAGTGGAATGGAGTTGGATTACATTCCAGTGTGGGAGGATGGGCAGGGAGAAGGAGCAGGGACAAACCTCTTGATACATTCTCCAAGGGAACAGGGTGGTACAGAAGTAAACATTACAAAACCCAATATAAAAATGAAATACAATATAAAACAAATTAATGCATGTTCTAATTTCAGGCAGATTTTGGGAGAAACCCTCCCACG
>JANEHK010000022.1:8654328-8682356 GCA_025960845.1 Tachycineta bicolor | reverse complement strand
TTTTTCTTTAGAGACAGCAGGCATCCGTTGATGACAAAAGGAAAAAGTCTGCCCTTGGTCCGGGGAGGGATCATGCCTTTATTCTGGGGTCATGCCCCTGCAGAATCTGGAGCTCAGTCCAGTCCCCCTCCCTGACCCGGTCTCAAGAGCAAGAACAGCTTTCCACATGGTCCCAGGGCTTTATCCCAGGGAGAACAGGACTAGAGGTAGGGACAAGCCACTACCCAACCAGGGACAAGGTAGGAGAGGAACGGAGTTGGATTACATTCCAGTGTGGGAGGATGGGCAGGGAGAAGGAGCAGGGACAAACCTCTTGATACATTCTCCAGAGGAACAGGGTGGTACAGATGTAACCATTACAGAACCCAATATAAAAATTAAATACAATATAAACCAAATTAATGCACTACAACATTCCATTACCTTACACCAGACACCCATGATTAGGTATCATTTTTTGTGCTCATATAACTTTTGAGATGTATTTATTGACGATTGATGGAGAGACAAGAAGACTGATTCGGTGATCAGAATTCAATTTTACTCAGGTTCCCCAAAAGCTTATATACCATTTCAGGAAGATTAATAATTTTCTACTACAATAATTAGGTTAACAGATCATACATGCAACTCATACATTTACAACATGTTAAGTTTGCAGAGAGTTGATTGAATCTTCTCCCTTCCTGTAAACAGGTTAAATCCCATCTTCTGTAATCTTCAAGGCTCTGTTCGCTCTTGCCATGGCATCTTGATTATCAAACTAGCCATGCTAATTAAGTCTGTATTACTCTCTTTCTTGTGTGTTCCCACATGCGTTTAGTTAAGTTTTCACAAAAACTTAGCAGTAAATTGACCACTAATCCATGTGCATTTATTAAATTTTACATATTTAAATTTATTGATTAAAATTTCTTAACTGCCTACTTATATCTTTCTGAGATTTGACTACTTTGCTGCAACAACAGCCCATACACCAAGACTATTGTCTCCCTCTCTTCATTGTGACAGTTCTAATATTTTCCATACATTTTCCTGAACCCCCATTTTAAACATTGATTATGATTCTTCAATAAGTCATGCCAAAGTTGTTGAAATATCCTTAAGCATAATGATACTTTATCAGGAAGGAAGGATGGATGCATAATTTTATTTGTATCTTTTAGTTGTACATTTCCCAATAGAACAGTGTTTTGTATCTAAATCTCGTCTTTAGGGACTGCTTCATTAATACTGCTACCAATAGCAACAGTAATAGTAATAATATACAAATAGCAGTAATAGAGAAAATTTATTTTTGCAAGCATTTTCCTGTAACTGTGCATAAATATAAAAAAGCATTGCTCCTTTTTATTGTTTTGTTAATATTCCTAATATTAGGAATATAAGAGGATATATGCTGGCAGTGAAAATTGATATACAATGAGGAAATATTTTTTCCTGTTATTGCTGTGAAGCATAATTTTTTAAAATAGTTTCTTTAGGTATGTCTCTGTGATGAGTCCTTATCAAAGGTGTTGACATAGTATCACCCACTAATCTACAGGTTTATCATCACTTTCTGCAAAAAACTTACTTCAGTGATGTAGCAACAGTTTGAAGGTCATGATAATCTGTGAAGGTCAATTTCCTGAAGCATGGTTCAAAGCTTTTGCTATACTCAGGGGAGAACTGAGTGTTTTGCTGAAGCCTACGTTAATCAAGAGCTAACTTATGAATCAAGGAATACTGCAGAAGTAGTTCTAAGATCCACTTTTCTAATCCAAAGGTGTGATAGGATGCAGCCAACCACACCAATTCAACTTGGAACAAGTTATTATCACATAGAAAACAGGTTGGTAGGCTGAAAGGTCTTGGAGACTTTAAAGACTTCAAATGTTTTCTTGAATAGAATATGCATTTTTTAACTTGTCTGTTTTCCTAAATATGTCATTTATCTGGTGGAGCACAGCCTTTTCTATCTGAGGCAAGCATATAAATTGAGGGAGCGGGCTGGAGGCAACTGGGGAGATGGAAGCATCACCCTCTAGCCACTTCACTCTCTACCATGATTCTCTAAACTTCTGTGACCAATTAAGTTTACACCCTTTCACACAAACACTGTGTATGCAGATCTCTCTACCACAATATACCCTCTCCTTAAACTGATATTTTTAGCCCAAGGGAATGCAGGGAGATCTCCTGAACAAACAGTACAAATTAGCTTACTAGAACAGAGACAGGAACAATTAGGGATCAGTGGAAGATTTTATATTGAATATCTTTTGTGTTAAGAGCTTTCATTTGCACTTCAGAAGTTTCTTGTATCTGTTTTTACCATAGGCTGTAACTACACATGCTTTTTTCTCTCCTTCCCCACCTACCTTCCCATTTCTCATGTTTTCTAGCACCTCAGAATAATTTTTACAGAAGCGGTGAAGTTGATGTTCTGACATCCTAGGCACATAGAATCATTCCCAAACCACTCAGACTGGAAAAGAGTCTAAAAAAGGGGTCTTTTTTTGTCACCTGTACTCATCACATTGTCAGTTCTGAGCTTAGACCAGGTTGCTGAGGGTTCTCTCAATCTGTGGCTTGAAATGCCTCTAGTACAAAGACAAACTGTGGAGCTTTTCTGTGCAATCTGTGACACTGCTCAATCATCACATATCATATCCATTTGGAACTTCCTCTACTCAGTTTACCCTTGTTTGGTCCCATCCTCTAACCAGGCATAGCTGGGAGAAGTTGGTGTCTGTGCCCTTTTCAGGACATCTGCTGCTCAGCAGTCTAGAGACAGGGTTCTTCAATGAGAAACTTCTTTCAGGTTTTTATATAAGCACAAATGAATGCTGTTGCAGTAGACCTGAGAGGAAATTTGAAAGCAACACAAATTGGAAAGAGGAAGACAAACCTTAAAAATGTTTGGTTTACTGACGACATAGAAAAAAACCCAAGTCCAATAGTCTGAGCCCTATTCATTTCTTGCCCTATAAAAATAATGTCGAGGAGGGATTTACCTCAGAAAGTTTAGTCTCTCTCTAAAAGGGCTGATTGTGTAATTCTGCAGATATAAAAATCCCACTTCATATAGTTAACCACTGTAAACGGTTAACCTGTGTTTTACACTGTTCTGGCACAGCAGTCATTAAAATCAGGAGGACTTTAAAGTCCTGGATGAACTTGTTCTCTTTACTCAAGTAAAATAGCTTTACTTGAATACTTTTTCCCCTTCTGTGTATTTTTTGTAAGGTTTTTTTGGTTTGTTTTCCTGTGGGTTTTTTGTTGTTGGTGGTGGGGTTTTTTTTGTTTGTTTGTTTGTTTGTTTTGGTTTGTTGTTGTTGTTGTTGTTGTTGGGGTGGTTTGGGTTTGAGATGTAAAAAAGAGAACATGAAAGCGTACAACTCAGATTAATAGATATAAGGCAAAAGGAATGCTTTTCCAAATACCCACTCTTCACTCCTCTGTCAAGACATTTCCCCATTTTATTGATCATTCATCTTGTGTATTTCAAAGGTCAGATTTTAATAAGAATTAACCTTGCCTGTGCATGTAATTCTATGTCTGCATTTTCAACACTTAATACTAGAAATACACTTAAAAACTAGGCCTTTTTCAGTAAAATTGAACAAGTCAATTACATTTTTCAAGCAGTTTAGTTTTGCAAAGGGCACATACTTGTGCAGAATCAGAATTCACCTGTCCCATCTTCACTAGTGAATTGCACAAGAATTTTTTCAAGTTTCTACCTTTTCTTGGACAGAAACAACAAAACTCCTAAAAGCCTCATCGCTGAAAATGGAACTGGGAAGCTCTGGGAGAGACAAGCCACAGTCCATTGTAACTTTCCTTTTTTGTGACAAAGAAATATGTGGAAAGTCTGAAAAACTTGCAAATAAATATTTTAACCTTTCTGGTTTGCACATTTTAAAAACTACCTACATGAAAATTGAATAATAAGTGTGAAATTAAAGATTTTTACATTGTAAATTATGAAAGCAGATTAAATCACTGGGTGCTTTGCAGACACAGCAGATGGTACTGCACAGTATGGTACCCTATAAAATTTTAAAGCACCTAAAACCATAACATTTGAAGATCCGTATGAAAGAAATTCCTGAGTTCATAACAATAATAACAATAATAACAATAAAATAAGAAAAATAATGTTACATTTACTTTGTAAATAATTGATTTTACATTTTTGTCTTCCTAATTTTTCAGCATTTCATCACGACTATATGAATGGAGGTTGTAATGAGGTGGGTGTTGGTCCCTTCTGCCATATCTAAAGTGAAAGGATGAGAGGAAGCAGCCTTAAGATTCACTAGGAGAGGTTCAGTTAGATATCAGAGTTTTTAATTTATACAGTGATTAGGCATTGGAATAAGTTACTCAGGGAAGTAGTTGAGTCACTATCTCTGGAAATGCTTAAGAGGCATCTTGAGGTGGCAGCTGGGGATATGGTTAGGGGTGGTTATATTGGTACTGGGTTTAGGTGATATTGAAGGCCTCCTCCAACCCTGATTCTTGTGCAAAGATCGCTGAGTATCACATGTACAAGACCTGCCATAATAACAGTAACACTCCCTTTCAATGTTCTAAAACAATTTCAAATAACAAAAATGTTTAAAGGAATTTATTTTCTATCATAACAAGTTACTTAAAGGAAGAATCACTTTTCAAAATAGCAATTTTCAATTGTAAATTAAATTTGAAATTAATGTTTTCCTGCCATTCGGATTTCAGCAACTGCAATCTGTAAACTACAATTTTTAATCTGAACTCAACAAACCATTAGGAATATTTTAAAATAGAAATGGATTTTCTGTGTCACTTTTCCAGACAAATTCACCATAACTAACAACAGCTAAATGCTTTGTTGGATGCCCTGGATAACCTCTTTTTATATCATAGAAGGAAGTCAGATTAAGAAAATTCTTATCAGCACCTTTTTATTTTCCTCCTTTATCAAAAGAAAATTAAAGGATCAACTATAATTTCTCGAGGCCAGGTTATTTATTTCAGGGAGGCCAGAATAATAGCCCATATTCAAAAAACTTACAGTTTCTTCCCCAACCTAATTAATTCTCACCAAACTCTTGAACTCTGTTTGCAGTTATCTTCAGTCAAATCCAAATCCTTGTAGCCTTGTAGAGTTAAAGTGTGAGAAATGGAGAAATGTTACCCTGGTTTTTCTGAGTTTTTTTAATTAGCCTTTTGAATTTCATAAATGGAGTCAGATCTTTTAGTTACTGTACAATATTAGAGCAGTTTACTACCTTTCCCACAGATGTAACATAAACAAACCCTTTGTTTTTCATTCTCTGTCCTTTGTTTGCATATTTCTAACCTGAAAACAACTGTAATTGACAATTGGTCTGGCCACTGAGGCTGAGGGGTGGAAACCCCAAAAAGCCAATCTTCTGCTAGACCCACAAATGTATAAAAAGTAAAGAATAAACAAAGGGGCTCTCTTCCTCCTCTCTCCGCTCTCTCAGCAGTGAGCTGGGATCAGAAGAACCTCTGCTTTGCAAAAATATCTTATCTGCGTGTGACTGCTTTGTGTGTCTCGGTGACAGTGTGAGAGAAAGGATTTGGAAAATAAGCTCAGTATCCCTTGCCTGAAAATCCAGAAAGGAATATTACATGTTACGTTCAATACAGTAAGAGTATCTCTCCAACAGGGTGCCACAAATGGTCAGTCAAATTACATCTGCATTAAGCTTGAGGCTGAGTGGAAATTGTTTCTTGGGTCTCCAAATTATATCTCAGTATCTACAGTTTCTAGTATTGCAGACATGTCACAGGATGAAGATTTTCCCACCTTCTTAAAAAGCCTTATAAATTCCACCTCAGAGGATTAAAATATTTCACAAAAATGCACAGAGATCCCAAACAGTTGTGGGTTTGAAATCCATAAATAATTTTAAATATTTTTTTTTTCTGTAATGGAGAATTAGCATATGAATCTGTATTATGGTCACAGAAGTCTATTTGCAGACACTGAAGAATGGTCCAAGTGCTACAGAAATATTGAAATTCTTTCTTCTATACTGTATATCAATGTGTCTCAATATCAGTTATTTCTGCCCAAGAAGCTCAAATACAGTGAAGAAAACATGTAAACACAAATAACTTTATAATCTATTAACACAGAAAAAATTGAGATTGTTTACAATTGTGTATATATTCACATCCAATTAGAAAAGGAAATGTTTCTGCGAGTTTACTTCATCTATGTTTTGAATATAGTGTTTAAGAATACTTAAGGTGACAGTGCTTCCAAAAATGAGTCCTTTTAATCTTGTGTATTCTTCATGGCTGTCTTTCATTCACATTCCAATCCTCAGAATGCAGCCCTACTTCAACCCTCTCAACCCCTCCCATCAGATTGAAATCAAAAGTGAGGATCAGGGTTAAGGACCAGTCTTTCCAACACTATTCCAAAATTAGATCAACTTCTGCTTAAGAGACAGCAGGAGATATTTTTTCCCTTCAGTTACTTCTAGTAAATTTCTCCACGTCGTACCTAGCTTTGTCAAGAGCATCAGAATGCTTGGTGTCACACTGATTAGAATTCTGGGGTGTCTCTGCGATGCAGTGACCTTCCAGGAGGTTATGCACATGCCTGGATTTCTATTTGGTTTGATCTCACTATTTATTTTTGGTAATTGTCAGAATCTAAGGGGTCTTGAATAAAAATAAATCTTCCATAGTAATGTTTTGTTGCAAAAGATTCTACCAGTATTAATATGAAATGCATCAGAAAGTGTCAAGATACTGAACCTGTTGGCGCTCTGGCCTCTTCTGCACTGTAGAGTTTTGGCCTTTTAGAGCAGTATAGCTGTTTTGAGAAACAAGTGGACCCTTTCTTGTTTAAAGTTTAAGCAGCTTTTTTTTCTGTGCATTTAATAGTAGGAAAGCTCTTACAGAGCAATTGCAGGTGAAATTGATGTGAACTGTGGTCACTTTTTTTTTAATATGGGTGGGGGACAGGGAGGAAACTTTGCATTAGAAGTGAAATAAAAAAAGGTGAGAGAAAAGTCTTGCAAAGTAGGAACCAAAAATGATTTTGCTTGATGGACATGAAGAAAAAGGACAATTTCTGGAATTAAAAACAAACAAACACACACAAACACAAACAAACAAAAAACACCACCAAAAAAACCCCACACCATATAGTAGTTGCAGAATTCCAAGACCTTTAGGGCACAAATTTGGACACTTGTTTAGAATAAAAGGCTACACTTAATTACTACAAGTAGCCCAATTGATTAAAAATATTTTTAACCAATGCAAGGGACATATAGTGAGTAAAACCTTAATTTTTGTTACCTTCATTATATGTGTTAGAGCTAGTTGAATTTGCCTGTGTTTCTTGATGTTAGCAATTTTAGAGCAAAGGCTTTTTGCTTTGTCATTTTTCATTTGCTGCTGTTACTGAAAAGTCTGAAGATGATTTTTTACTTGTTTGTTTAAAGATTTTGGTGAAATAGTTTATTTGTATTTGGTCTCTACTATTTTTCAGGGCTAAATACAGGTTGGCAAGCCATCTTGTTTCCCTTTCTTCTGTCATAAATACTCATTGAAATATTTTGTCCTTTAATTTGAGAGATACCAAACTGAAATGCAAAGGGAAGGGAGCATCTGGAGAAAGAACAAGTGAATTGTATCCAAAATGTCATCTCTATACTATCCAAATAAATAAGCAGCTCTTCCTCTCTTTTTAAAACCTCATTTCCCAAACCTGATATTTTCAACTAGTTTGAAACTTTAGAATTAGACATTTCATATAACACTTCTAAAATTGCAGACAGTCCTTACCACTGGAAGATGCTGGAAGATGCTGGGCAAGCAGAGAAAATCGCTGAACCTAAGACTTCATGGATAGGTGTCACTGCTCACACACCTCTGCTTTTCTGATGTGCATGAAGAGTCAGATTGATAAATCCACAAAAGGCCTATATGGAAGAATGAAAATATTATCTCCTCCAAAAGTGAGTGTGAGTGGTTACCAAAACCAAAGGACTATTAGCTGGGGATTTAATGAAATGCGATATAGAAAAATTATATTTTTTTCCTTAATCTGCCACAACTAAAACATGCCTCTTGGTCAGTTTATCCTTTTTTAACCTGTACAGTGCATCACAAAATTAAGATAATTGTGTCAGACAAAAGAGATAAATACAGAAGCTGTCTGTCATCAGAAAAAAAAAGAAATATAAACTACTCAAGGATGCTGAGGTCAAAAGCTCAGAACATTACTGTCAAATGTTATATGGTTGCAAATTTCCAAATATTAATAATAATGATGAAAATTTTTAGCTTCCAACACAACCTATAGCAGGGAACAAATGTTGTATCATTAGACACAACAAAAGACAATTTAAATGTTTATGGTTTCTATAGTCACCTCTAGTTTTTAATTACAGGACCAGAAGAGCAGTATCTGTGCTGCGTTTTCAGTCTTTCCGTGGCAAAGAGATTCAGAAAAGTGAGCCGAGTTGGAGGAAGGAATTGTCTTGCACCATGACAAGGGCACTTTTCTGGGAGAAAAAGCTGGAGAATGTATGAATTAGGACAGTGGAACTGTAAGAGAGACTGTGGAAGAAGAAACAGGCTGCCTTGGAAGAGAATGGGGAAATGCTGAAACATTGAAACATTCTTCTTGAAATGAAATACAGAATGACATTCAGAATCAATTTTGACAGTCTCTATTTGGTCAAATCTCTGCTTAACTTGCTTCCACCAGTCACACCCCAAATTTTTGTCCCCTTTTTAACCTAAACCCAGATTTACTTCTATAAATTCTCGACAAATAGATCCTACAATTACATCTCTGCAAGTGCAGTGTGTTGTCTTGCTATTTTCCAACTTTTTTCAATAAACAATATCATTATATGTCAAACCTTGTCATATTCCTAACTCAAACAGAGATTTTGATGGGAGATAATTATTCAGCTAGAACTTCAATAAAGCAGTGTTTCTTGTGTTAGAGGAACCTCATCTGAAGCTATGTTGAGAAACTCCAAATCATTTAATTAGGCTTTATGGAGTCAAAACTTAATGTTAGGCTAATGACTTGGCACCTACTTAAAATGAAAACTGACTCCTAAATTAAAATTATGTCTAAAAATTTTGACAGGTGGACTATGCTGGTGATGAATAAATTTGTAAGATGTGAAGAAGACAGATGGCCAGCAATGTTAATGGCTATACTAATGTTTATACCACATATACTCCAGGTACAAGGGGGCAAATAAATTATCTACTGTTCCTAATGTTTAAGCCAAAGGTTGAAAGACACAGAGGTTCTTCATTGGTCTGAAAGAGATAAGGCCCACCTATTTCTGTAGCCAATAGGACATGATAAGCCATGCAAATGCAATGTACTTGCTTTGGTGTCTCAGTATTACAAATTCAGTTGAAGTCAACATGCAGATCAAGAGCAGTGTCAGCTGTTTAGCACTTTGTCTGAAAGGACAGGTGACCAGTCCCAGCTGAGATGCTTGGAAATTTTTTTGTGGATGCTTACTGCAAAATTGACATACACCTTTGAAATGTGTAAAAAATATTTGTAGCTTTCTCATCTTCCTTCAGTAAGCTCTAGTAGGGCAAATGACATGAGACAAACCAGAAGCATTTAAGATATACTGTGGGGAAAAAAAAAAAAAAAAAAAAAAACCAAAAAAAAAAAAAAAAAAAAAAAAAAAAAACCAAAAAAAAAAAAAACAACCCACACCACAACTAGTTTTTCAAAGCACGTGAATTTGGAGTAAAATTAAAAACTTAGAATTTTGATATGTCTGATTCTATTTCTTTGGCAGAGAAAATAAAAAAATAGTAAGGAGTATACAGACACATTAAATAATGTCTATATCTCAGTGATAACCAAAATATGTACACAGCATCAGAACTACAAGCTTTAAAAAGAGATAAAAGGTGCCAACCATCACTCCTGTTGACAAAAAAATACAGCCACAGAAGGGAACCACCTGATATCCCAGTCTAGATTATTCTGCACAACATGAGAGAGATGAGTCCTGATACGAAGACAAACAAGCAAAAATAAAAAACATGGCAGAAGAGGAAAGTTATGAGAATGGCACATAATTAAAACACTTCACCATTTGTGAAATTGCTCAGTGCTTCTTTTGCATGCCAGCTGAACAGGCACAAACCTTCACAGCATGCTCCAACACAGAAACTGACACTAAGCAGGGCACTGAATTGTTTAGAGCTTCTGTACAAACCACACGAATGGAGGCAGGTGAAATGCTCTGCATATTACCTATGGAGAAGCTTAAAAGGCCATACAAATCAATATTAAAAGAGCAGCATTAATGGGGAAAACACTACACAAGGAAACAGTCTGAAAGCATATGGGGCCCACCAAGCTGGCAAAATACAGCAACTCATCCAGGCAGCCAGAAGAGACGCTTATTGATACAAATAGTCTAATTTTAAAAATTATTCTTGAAAGCTCAACAAACATCAGTTTTAATTTTTAAGTCTTGAGGAGCTACTCAGATAAAAATCATGCCAACAGAATCAACACAGACCTAATAGAAATGATTAGTTAAAAGGCAATAAAATTACAGATGTCTTGAATAAAATAGGTGTTTTCTAAGTTGTTGTACAAAGAATGAAAAATCACTAAAAGATCATAGGAAGGGATGGAACATACTTTTGCAGTATGATGATAAAGAAACTACTGCAGAATCCAGTTATGTATAGGACAAAAGATATTTCCTCCTTTATATTGTTTCTCTCATATCTTACTGATTGCTATTTCTTTTCTACTGACAGTAAATCCAGCTTGAAAATTCAGTGTTATTTGCAAAACTAAAAAAAGTATTTCGAAGAGCCATGAGTTTTCCAAAAGCTGTCATGCTCAAATAAAACTATAACATGGCTACTTCTGATCTAATGAGTTGGAAATGCAAATTAGATTTGATTTTAACCCTGACAGTCCCATACAAATAAGAAACCATTATGAATGTGAACATTTAAGTGAAGGCGGTCACTTTGGCAAGTCTTGCATGTTAAAATTGAGCACTTTAAGCCACTTGTGTGAGGAAAATTTTGTTCTCAAAACAATTTCTTCTGTCACAAGGGTTTGAAATTCATAAATAGGAAGAAATGTTATTTTCAGGACATAATGTACAACCCTGGGAGATATTCCTGTTCATGCACTGCTTACCACAAACACAATCAACAACTTTATCTTGTCTTCTTAGTCAATAAAGACTTGGAATTTTGCCTTTGTCAGTATTTTGTCCTGAAAAAGCTCTGTGTACTCATGGTGAGCAGTTGGTTCTGGGGAATTAAAAAAAAAAAATATATATAAAAATTATATATATATATATATATATATATATATATATATATAATCACAGATTTTAATAAAAGCGAAAAGAACAAATAAAAGAATATCCTCAAGTCAATTTATCTATTAAGTTCTTCACTCATGGGATATGCAAGTGACAGAACTCTAAGCCAGTGTACTGATAAATGACATTGTACTCTATGGAATGGCCAATTGCAGATGTCCACTGTGACTTTTAAATACATTAGCTCTTACTCATAAAAAAGTCTACTAAACTTCTGGCTGGAAGGAAATTTTCATCAATGATGGATTTCTTTGGACACACTCAGATATGAAATGCCCATTTTCTAGAGCTTCAAAAAGATATATATATTTGAAATGCAGGCTGAAGTATCCCTGTATTTAGTATTCACAAAATTTCAAAGTTATCTGATATAAGTAATCAATTTAAATTCAGGATAAATGTATATTTTCATTCCTATTAATGTTTGTGAAGCCAATATTTAGCCCCAGGCCTGTGCTTAGGGCTTCTTTCATGCAGAAATTTGAAAGATTTTCTCCTAATGTTTCAAATTCTTTGAACATGGTGAACTAAGGGCTGGAAAAGGTGCACTACAAAAATATGGAAAGAGGAAGAAGACTGAATCTCTAAACTCTAATGGACCAATAAAACAGGTTAATTGTAGGGTAAAATCAATCATGTATGAGAAAGCAGAATGGCAAAATGACAAGTGATTAAAAAATTGTCAGTCCTTTGAAACATCACTGCAGTTCAGAGTAAGTTCCTGATGAGATTATTAGTTGAGCAAGTATATGTGAAAAACTTCACTTCTTTAAAAAGCCCCTAAACAAATGTAAAAACAAAAACAAAAACAATCAAACAAACAAACAAAACCACCAACAAACAAAAAAAACCCACCAAAACCCAGCATTCCAAACCTACAAGCTTGTTTTACTTTTGATTATTCTATGGCTTATTACAGATGAGATCCTGAAGTTTGTATGCACAGGCTGGAATCTATCTTATCGACCAGCTGTGAATTCCATCCTACTATGATGTCTCAGCTGCCACAAAGTAGAGGTGTCCTGCAGGGGAGAAAGGCAGAATTGAACACATTCAACAAAACAAAAAATATCCCTCAGTTCCTCTGTCTTATGATTTGGCATCCATAGTTAACCTGAAATATCAAAGAAGAATCATTTGCCAGTGACACAGATGAGTGCCTAAGGCATATTTCAGCACAGGAGAGGATCTGACCCAGCACTTTCTTTCTGGTGTGCCACCCCACACAAGGGATGTTTGTGTGAACTGCTGTAACAATTGTTACAGTATCAGCAAAGCACACAAACTTTCGTTGAAGTAGAGAAACATAACTGGAGAAACACCTGTGTTAAACAAGATCTAGCTTATCCAGAGTGAAAATCTACTATTAAAAATGCACTGAAAAATTCAATTAAGCCTGAGGCAGAAAAGAGGCACTGCTGCAGTACTTTCAAGGTCAGAAGTGTTCTCTCTCATCTGAATCTGAATGGAGGAAATTTTTATCTCTGAACAGCAATCTAGGACCTAAGATCATTTGCTTTGGCTAGAAATGAAACACTCAAACAATTTTTTTCCCCGATTTATTTTGTGTTCATGCCTCATGATATACAGTCTTGGTTTGAAAAGACAGGTTTCTGTAAAGGAAAGCCAGAGCTTCCCTTGCAGATGTAAACCCCCTCCTGTGGGAATACACTAGAAAGAGAGTAATACAGACTTAATTAGCTTACTTGGCTAGTTTGATAACTAAAATGCCATGGCAGGAACAAACAGAGCCTTGAAGATTACAGAAGATGGGATTTAACCTGTTTACGGAGAGAAGATTTGATCAACCCTCTGCAAACTTAACATGTTGTAAATGTATGAGTTGTATGTATGATCTGTTAACATAATTATTGTAGTGGAAAATTATTAACCTTCCTGAAATGGTATATAAACTTGTGGAAAATGTGAGTAAAATCGAATTCTGATCACCAAATCAGTCTTCTTGTCTCTCCATCAATCGTCAATAATTGGTGCTCCGTGTGATCAAAGAAGGACCGGCTACCTGATGGAAATTGATGACGCCCCTGGAACTGATTGTGACAGTGACAGAACCGTGTTTGGGCCCACAATCGCCTGTGCTGCGACATGACAGGTGAGCCAGGGAACTAAAAGTATGGGACAAGGAATGTCCGACGAGAGAGATGTATATGAAACCATGCTACACCTCCTGAGCAAGCATCGATCCCCCATCCATAAGAGGGACCTTAAGTCGTTCCTACGATGGGTGTCATGCATGTTCCCCAATGTTGGGGAGGATGAGGCCAAAAAACCCTACAAATATGATTGCCTATATTCTGGGAATGTGGGACCTGTGGGTGAGATAGAATTGAAAGTAAGTTTTGATGTTTGAGATGTATTGGATACTGGATGTATAAGAAAACAGTTGGGTGACCTGCTGAAGGTCACCAGACCCAGGTCAAATGGAATGTTCTGTCTCACCCCCCAATGGTTCATCCCACACCTGTACCCCTCCCCTAAAGTATCAGGTATCTGTAAGCCCATTGGCACAGATCCTGTTCCGGCCCACCTCGAGACCCCTTATCAGGGGGCTCCGAAGGTGGGTCGGCCTCTTTTGCTTTTCACCTCTCTTTTCATCTCTCTTTTGCTTTTCATCTCTCTTTGCCTCTTTACCCCTCTTTGGCTCTTTACCTCTCTCTTTGCTCCCCCCCATTCACTACCCTTGCCCTTCCCCCACCTCCTTGGCCGTGCCACGAGCTGCGCCTGGCAGCTCAGAGCAAGGCCTTACATCCCTTACAATAAACCCAATCTTCTAAAACCTAACTGCAGAGATCTCTCGTTTACATACACCGTCCTGGAGTCCACAGCAACAGCGGAGGGAAAAACAATATCTACACCCCAATACCACCCCTTCTTCTGTTTTTACTCTCTGCTACTGAGACAAGGTCGGCGTAAAACTCTACGACCTGGCTACGCTGCCTGGCCACGAGCCAGAAATATGTATGTTTCCTGCTCAGAGGTGGGTAATGGACACAGTTAAAAAAGAGGGGAGGACTGAGGCAACCTGTGAGGCTACCGCGGAGACGGCCCCCGAGGCCGTGCTAAACCAAGATCTGCCCAGGTCCCGTTCCCCATCCCCCGCCTGCTCCCCCTCCCCGACGAACGGAGAGAGTGCAGTCGCCACCTACAGCTCTACCGTAATCCCACCAATGACCCCAGAGCAGCGAAACGCTAATCACTTATGCAGACACTTAACTCTAGAAGTGATCATGAGCCATTTGACCCTGGCCCTGAAAAAGATCAGGACTTATTCCCTTCAAATGTGCGTTCAAATTGGTTACGGATAAAAAAGAAAGTCCTGTTATAAATACGATAGACCAAATTCTTAGAAATCAAAATTTAGAATTTTATTTGAGAGACAAAATGACAGTCTCGGACAGCCACAGTTAAAAGGACAGCATCGAGTCCGGGATCGGCGCTGGGTGAACAATGATAACACATTATGCCAGTATGTTACCCCCCAAGTTCACATTTCTGGCTTAAAGCTGCCCCTTTCTATACACTGGATCGCTGAGAAAATTGGGGCTCTGATGTTTTCCCCATCTGGGGCGACTTCATTTACTATTCATGTTCGGAGTCGGGTGTTCTGAATAGTTCTTCCTGTGTAGACAATGGTCTTAATCATCGAGCCCAGGTGTGTCGTAGATATGATAATGTCCGGAGGAGGCAGATGAGGTATGGATAGATATGTTAATGTCCATAGGAGACGGGTGAGATATGGATCTGATGTGATCATTCGGTTCCTGGGCTGTTTATCCCTTTCTTCCGTTGTCTTTGTGTTTGGTTCAGGGTTTCCTGGCAGAGGCATTCCCATGTCCTTTTTGGTGTCATTCTTAACATAGTTCTCATGTCCTTTTTCTTGTACTGTGGTGTTGGCAGAAATATGTCATACCCCTCCCCGTATGGTTTTTATCTCAGTTTTCTTATAACATGTGGGTAGATACAAACTTATATTTTACATGGATGTATTACAATGCAAACATATTCCAAACACAAATTAACTTTAGGACATTTATCACAGTCCTTAAGGACAGAGATGTTGATACTGCAGCAGAATTTTTTGTAGGCCCCGTGCTACATGGCCCGACGGGTGGGGGGAATCCACGATGGGAGCCCTTGGGCCGCTCAGAAATTAAGGAACTGCACCATACCGCGGCAGAAAATGGTCTGGGGTCCCCTTACTTCAGTAGTTTGTTAAGAGGAACTTTAGCTGCTCCCCTCATGACTCCTCATGATGTTAAACTCTTAGCAAATATTTTGCTCACCCCAACACAATATGCAATATTCATGGCACAATGGAAAAAAAGACTGGAGAACTTTATGATAACATACGCAGGGCATGCTAACCAAGCCCTGGTTGCCTTAACTATTGACCACTTAGCGGGGGAGGGGATGCATACCGATCCTAATGGCCAGGCTGCCTTACCAAGAGAAGCCCTAGAAAGGATCAGGGAGGCAGCCCGTTCTGCATTTCTTAAAATGCCTGATGCCAAAACCCCGCAACAATCTGTCATAAATATCAAACAGGCTCCACAAGAACCCTATATGCAGTTTGTGGACAGATTAAAACAAACAGTAGAAAGATAGATTGATAATGATCAAGCCAGGGAAGTCGTACTCCTAAAACTGGCTATTGAAAATGCTAATGAGGACTGTAAACGCCTCTTGAAAACCCTGCCCCCAGAACCTGAACCCCCATGGCTTCAAATGATTGAAACTTGCAGCCACTTGTGGACATCGTAACACACTACAGCAGTGACATACCAAGCTGTGGGACAAGGCATAGCCAATGCTTTTGCTGCTTTGAAAATGAATCCTGGAAAGCAGTTGGTTTATTTTGGCTGCATGAGTCCCGGGCACGTTAAAAAAGACTGCCAAAAGGCGTGAAACCCAAAGGCACCAAGTGTATGCCCTCTCTGCCAGAAAGGTCCTCACTTTGCTAATTCCTGTCGCTCTAAATTTCACAAAAATTGCCAGTCTTTACAGGGAAACCCTTCTCCCAGCGCGGGATGGCAATGCATAATGACAAAAGTCCCATAGCCAACCCAGCAGCAGCTGCAAGAGCCAACCTTCAGCTTCCAGCCAGCCCGGTCCCCACCGCCCGCTCCACCGCAGAACTTCGTGTAGCTACTCCAGGAAGCTCTGGATTAAACGTATCAACCGGTAACATAGTAATGTTGACTGATAGCTCAGTATTTTGTCTCCCCAGAGGAATTTGTGGACCTTTGCCACTGGGGTGCCATGCTTTGCTTTTAGGTAGATCTTCTACCTCAGCAACAGGATTGTTTGTTTTACAGGGAATTATTAACGCTGATGCGGTTAGAGAAATAAAAATCATGGCTTTGACTCCACAGCCTCCCTGCATGGTCCCGGCAGGCAGCAAAATCGCTCAGCTTGTACTTTTCCTGGCAGCCCCCTTATCCACACCCCTGATAGCTACACAGAGCGGAGGCGGCTTTGGTTCCACAAGAACGCCACAGATTTTCTGGACACAACACATCACTTCTCATCGTCCCACATAACAATGCAAAGTGTCTCTGAAAGTCAAAGAGTTAATTTTAACTGGTCTCATTGATACTGGTGCAGATATTAGTCTTATCTCCCAGAGTCAATGGCCTAATGACTGGCCATTGATGCCTATCCCTCAGGTCCCTTCAGGAGTGGGTGGAAACAGTCAAAGCTACCAGAGTAAACATCTGGTGCAAATTACAGGGCCTGAGGGAAGAGTAGCCACATTCAAGCCTTTTGTGCTGTCTGAGCCGTTGATCTTGGGGAGGGGAGAGATGTTTTATCTCAATGGGGAATTTTCATACAGTCAAATTTTATATTAGGGTCATTGAGGCACGTGACACCCCTAAACTGAGTTGGAAAACCTCTGATCAGTTTGGGTAAACCAATGGCCCATGTCATTAGAAAAACCGCATATTTCAAGAACTAGTATGAGAGGAAAGACAAGATTTGTCTTTACAAACAAGTTCTGGGTCTGCTGGTAGATAAAACTACCACTGAGATAAGAGAAGCAATGGGAAGGATTCTACTGATTGATGAATGGAAAAGAAGAAATTTGCCTTTACAAGCAAACGGTAGATTTGTTTGTAAATGAAATTGAATATTGTAAATGCAAGTAACATTGGGGAAACCCGATAAATCCCATGAGAATTAAAAATTAGGGGGGTTATACATTAAAAGGAGAATCTTAGGTCTTAGGCATTTTTGGGATGTCTGTACCTCTCAAGTACCTCAGCCAGTGGGGAAAGAGAGAGGGAAATGCGGCCAGGAAATTAGGATAAGAAGGAGGCTGCGTCCTCTGAAAATGTGAGAGACCCCCGGGGAAATGTCCCCTGGCCTCTCCCTTTATTCAAAAGGACTCCTCTGTCTCCTTTTTAGACATAAACCTCTGGTGTTCATGGATTAATTTTCCTAACAAGTACAAGAACAGCTGAAAAAAAAGGACATATAATCCCATCTAATAGCCCTTAGAATTCACCTGTGTTTGTAATTAAGAAACGGTCTAAGGGGTAAAGGCTGTTACATGACCTGAGGAAAATAAATGAGGTAATTGAGAGGATGGAACCCTTTCGACCTTCCTTCCCCTTCCATGATACCTAGAAATTGGCATCTAACAATAGTTGATTTAAAGGGCTGGGTTTTTTTGATATCCGGCTGCATCCAGGTGATGCATCCAAATTTAGCTTTTCTGTGCCAAGCATTAATATGCAGGCACCACTAGAATGATATCATTTATTGTCATTACCTCAAGGAATGCAGAACAATGCCACCATTTGCCAATGTACGTGGCAAAAGCTCTGAGTCCAGTCTGGGAAAAAAATGTCTAATGTTCTGTTGTATCATTATATGGATGATATTCTTACCTCTGCAGAAACTGTAGTTCAAATGGAAGAAGCAGTGCAGGCAATCTGCCAGGCTGTTATATCAGTGGGCCTGACCGTTGCTTCTACAAAGGTTCAAAAGACATGTGCCTGGAAATATCTGGGCTGGTGAATAGGCATGCATTCTATTTCTGCACAGTCCTTGCAAATCTTAACTAAAATCAAAACTTCACATGATGCACAGAAATTGTTGGGAACAATTATTAGGTTCGTCCCTTGCTTAGGATTTCAAATGCAGATTTGGAGCCATTGTTTGCCCTCCTGGGGGGAAGAGCCCAACTTTTATCACCTAAACGCTTAAATAAAGAAGCACAAATTCACTTCAGAAAGTGGCTGATGCTATCTCTCAGAGGCAATCAGCTAAGTGGGCCCCAGAATTGCCATTGTACCTAATAATTTTGAATCCCAGCAGGCAACCTCATGCCTTGATATTTCAGTGAGACCCAAAAAACCCCAGATCCTCTGCTAATTATCAAATAGGTCTTTTTGACAAATAATAAGCCCAAGACTATTTCCATGCAAGATGAACTTATGGCCATGTTGATTGTCAAAGCTCATCAAAGACTGACCTCTTTGGCTGGGAAAGACTTTGATCGTATTTACCTACCTTGTGGCGGTGCATGTTTTATTTTGTTTGTTTAAAGGGTTTTATACTGGAATTTGTATTGGTTTATTCCGATGTACCCCACGGTTTCTTCAATGGTTCCTTCCCCACTTGTTTGTTACTTAACCGCCAGTTATTTGTCAATCATCCCTCTCCCCCACCTGTCCCTGTCAATCGTCTCTCTCTCTCTCCTCTTGGGCACCCTGTCTTTCAATCTGGGGCCCTTCCCTGGGTTCTGGAAAGATCCAGGGAAGGTGTTGAGTGATAGGCTGGTGCCCGGGAAATCCCCTTCCCACCTCTTTTGATCCGTTTATTGTTAAGAAGTTGACACCCCCGGTTACACCCTCCTAAACCCTGATTGGCTGACCCGTTGTCGCCACCCCTTGATCCTCCCCTGTTTATAAGTTCATGTTCAAGCTCTGTTTGGGGGTCTCTCTGGGCAGCAGTGGTTGGAGGCGGGGGCCCCAGTCACTCTCCCCTCCAATAAATCCTGTTTAACCCTGTCTGAGAGAGTCGGATCTTCGACCGCTGTCGCAGTGTCCCTTTTAGGCGCTGACCAGTGCAGCCACAGGTTAGCTCAGCCTTCTCACTGCGGCAATGTGATGAGGTCAGGGTGGCAGGCACGGCGAGCCACCTCCCCCCTGTGGGGTCTTGGATCCCCACCTCAGTGACAGGCACAACGTTGTAGCACACGACCACGGCGACCGATTGAAGGAGCGACTCCTCTGAGCAGTTTGAAGGTGTTTTATTAGGACAAGAGGGAGCACGGAGCTCTGCACTCTACGCCTGCTGGCCAAAGAGAGCCCTGAGAGCAGCTGTGCGAGAGCTTTTAACTGGAGGTGGGGAAAGGGGTGGCGACAACTGGTCAGCCAATAACAATAATGGAGGGTGTAAACTTTGCAACTGGGGGCCAACCACAAAAGGATGGGAGGGGATTTCTAGGGCCCCAGCTTATCACTCGACGCCTTCCCTGGAGCTTTCTAGAAGCCAGGGAAGGGCCTTGGAGTGATAGACAGGGCGCCCAAGGAGAGAGAGAGAGGGGATTGACAACCTGGGATGAAGGGGAAGGGAAAATTGACACATAAAGAACTTTTCTAACTTGGGATAAACAAGTCTGAACCATTACATAAAATAGGGGGGTATAAAGAACGAACCAATACAAAAGTCCAATGTAACATACATAAACTGAATAAACTAAAAAACACACACCACCACAGTCTGCCGCCAGCGTCGTGATACCATCAAGTCCTATCGCCAGTGTGGGGAGCCAAGGCCCCACAGGGAGGAAGTTGCTTGCCTTGCTTGCAACCCCGACCTCACATGTGTCAGCCACAGTGCAAAGGCTGAGCTAGCCTGTGGTCAGCACCTGCCAGGCATGTACAAGGACACTGCAACACTACCTCTCAAAATATTTTATTTGAATTAGTTGCTACAGATGTCTGAAAAATTGCAAACTGCTTTAACAGATTACCCAGGGCAGATATGTATCCATCCGCCTAAACACAAATTGTTAAGCTCTTCTTTTAATTTACTCCCCAAGCCAAAGAGAAGTGAGACTCCTTTACAAGCTATGACAATTTTCAGATGATTCTGGAAAAACACGTAAGTCAGTGATTGTGTGGAAAGATTCTGAAATTGGAACCTGGCAATCTGATATTTCTGCTGTTGAAGGGTCTCCACAAATAGTAGAACTAGCTGCTGTGGTCAGAGTGTTTCAGAAATTCAACATACCTTTTAATCTGGTTTCTTACTCTGCATATGTTGCAGGTATTGTGCATAGTGCAGAGAATTCTGTCTTGAAAAATCTTAAAAGTTACATTCATTTTTCTTGGTTAAAACTGCTGGTTACTGTTAGACAGAAAACCACTCCTTACTTTGTGATGCGTATTAGGTCACATTCCAGTCTACCTGGCTTTCTCACTGAAGGTAATGCACAGGCAGACTTGTTCACCTTACCAGTGCAGCATGTCTTGCCAAACAAAATAGAATAAGCTAGGCTGAGTCACTCGTTTTTCACCTGAATGCTGGAGCTTTAGTGAGACTTCCTGACTTAACTTCAGCACAAGCTTCTAACACTGTATTAACACATATCCAGATTGTCAGTGTTGCTCCCTTCCTAATATGAAAAACACTGTCATAGGTTGGCACAATTTTGTTTTCTAGATATTTTACATTTTCTAGAAATGTAAAATGTTTTGCCCTGCCCTGACCGTAGAGTGGGTTGTGGGGGGGTGGGGGGAGTGGGAGGACAAGGACCTATCAAAAACTGGCTGAGATATTGGCAGCTAAGTTGACCAATGAGAAGTGTTGATGCGACTTTGGAGGGGACATTTAAAAACTAACTGCAGGAAATCTGACTGTCTGTCTGTCTGTCTCTGTCTCTGTCTCTGTCTCTGTCTCTGTCTCTCTCTCTCTCTCTCTCTCTCTGTCTCTCTGTCTCTCTGTCTCTGTCTCTGTCTCTGTCTCTCTCTCTCTCTCTCTCTCTCTTTAGAAATCAGCAATGAGGTAACATCGAGAGGGGCGGGCGGCCTTGGTTTAGGCCTTGCTGCCCTTTTGGGTGCCCGGGCCTGGCCTGGCCGGGTGTCTGAGGGCCGCTGCCCGCACGGAGAGAGCCTGGGCCGGCTGAGCCCCTTTCCCTTGCTTGCTGTCAGGGGAGAGGGGCAGCTGCAGTTCGGCAGTGCGGGGCCATGGCTCAGACCACGGCAGATGAGGCCAAAATATGGCCCAGCTTAATCACCGCTGGCAGCAGAGAAAGAAAGCCTGCAGCTTTATAACAACTCTAAGCTGAGCAACCCTGGATGAGACTGAGAGGTGGAAAAAAGGACATCTACCAGCTTCCTCCATCAGCACGGCCTTGCATTTGTTTTTCAGCCCTGCAGCCCAGTGTGTGCACATGGCCTTTGCGAGCCTGGGCAGATGTAACTCTTTACTAGCAACATGAAACTTTTAAAGCACAATTCTTCCTCGACAGAAAGAAGAAAGAAAACATAAGGGTACACAGAACAGACACCAAATGAAGTCAGTTAGATGAGAAGTGAAAGAACTAATAATATTGGAATAGGATTGAAGAAGTGGACATTTTTAACTGGACTTTTCTAAGGTAAATTATGGAGAAATGAACTGTTCTTTACAGCATCTTAGTATTATTTGGGTAGAATGCTATTCTAATCAAAATTAAGAACTGATGTAATGGAGATTTATTTGGGAACTTTGAAATGCCTGCTCTGGGTCAAAGGGAGGTCTCAACCTTTGAGACAAGTATTCATAAATAATACCCCAGATACACTGAGAAGCTTTGCTGATAGAACATCACAGTCTGCAAAAACTCCGGGCAGCAGCAGATGTGTGACATTGAGAGCACTGGGCTATTTTGTCTTGTGGCAAACATCTTCATAAAAGATCTTAGAAGGACTCTACTCCTAAAGTAATGAGTGGTTATGTCCAAATAGTGAAACTGACTGAAAATCCTAAGTTGTGTCTTTCTATGTTGTCCAATAAGAAAGTTAATAGTTTGTAAGAAGAAAGAAGTGTGTTTTAAAGTATCATTCTGTTTTAGTTTAAGTGTTCTTTTTCTCATTTTTTTCTTCCCTCCTCATTCTTTTAATATATGTTAATAAAGTTCTTTCTGTTCATTTTTAAGCTTAAGCCTGCTTTGTTTATTTTTCTCCTAATCTCTCCCTCCCACAAAAAATTAATACTAAAACCCCTACATTAATTGGAGGTTCCGCCCAGTTTTATTAAATTAAAACCATTACAAACACTAATCACTTGTTTTAAAATTTTAAAAGTTTAATAGTAATAAAATGTTTATAAAAATAGTAATAGAATTAGAGTAATAAAAAATTGAACAACTAGGGTTAGGACAATACGAGACAATGAAAACAAAGTAACAGATGTCTGGATGCCTTTCCAGGCAAAAAGCTCCAAAGAAGGACCCCCGTTAACAAAGGATTATCTGTTAAAAGGAATAGCCTGTTGAATATTCATACATTTCATACGTGATGCATAAATTCTATTCAAACTCTGGCTAGTGTCACTTTTTTCCCTTAATCTCTATGGCGTCTTCAGGGCTGAGCGAGGCAGGAGAAGTTGGTCTCTTCTGACAAGGAAGTAGTAAATTCTTTTTCTCTGAAATATTTACATTTTCCTGCAGCTGGTATATAAAAACTACTTTTTAACTACAAAACTACATTTACCATACTATCAAAATATTAATACAACATTACTAATCAATACAACATAATACATATAGTAAATATCTTGCGTAGAGCCATATAATATGCACTTTTCACACTAATGTGAACACAGGATTCAACCCAAGAGGTTTACAGAGCCTACAAATTTTGCAAACAGATGGAACACACTTTCCTGAATTTGGCCACTTGAAATCTGTGCAGGCTTCTGAGACACTAAATTTGAAGAATTAGGGATTTTTAAGAAAGTTAAGATAATTGTTGCTGAATTAGCTGGAGTGGATAGGTAAGCTTTGTCCTCAGTTAACAGAAGCCAGATCTTAGATAAGATACCCCGGATTTAGTAACTCATTGCTTGTCAGCTTTATGTTTATGTAGCTGTGCTTGTAGCGAAAAACAAACTGTGGTAAATAGGACATAAGATAGCTGCAGATTTCCTGCTTAAAGGACCCATTGAACACCGGAAACTATAAGTTCTACCAAGGATTCATTTTTCATGAATGCATTGAAAAGGGAGAAAGGTCAGGACAAGGAAGACTCATCTTTTTTCCTCATTTTGGGTGACCCCACCCCAGAATAGACCCCCAACTCATTTCAAGAAACAAAGTAGGCATGCTTAATAGCCTTTTTGCCATTTAGCATATGAAGAGAGGAATGGGAGGTGTCAGGAGTATGAATATGCATTTCTATTTTGGGTATTCAACACTTTTATAAATAAAAGGCTTTGTAATTACCTGTGAATTTCACAGTACATATTAGGGAAATATCTCGCGTGCTGCCCGGCCGTAATAAACATACACTTTCTAACTTTAAAATGTTAGAGAGTTTTTGTCCATCACAGTTGGGTATCAATACTAGATCAATACCCATATTTCTTTAATAAGTCACTTCTATTGATACATATTCAGGTCTCTGTTTGCCTTAGCTCACACAGGAGAGAGAGAAAAGGACGCTTCCTGGCGTTTCACTGCTGCCTTTGCTACACTAAGAATTCCGCAACAGATTAAGACAGACAACGGACCCGCATAAATTTCCTGTAGAGCTGCAGATTTTTTCTCCTTATGGGGTATCACCCACAAAAAAGGCATACTACACTCACCCACAGGGCAGTCCATTATAGAGCATGCTCAAATGTCTTCTGGTTCAACAGAAGGGGGGATCTGGAGACACACCTGCTGAAAGGTTATGCAAGGCCCTGTATGTTTTTAACTTCTTGAACTGTTCAATGACAAACTTGAATCCCCCTATGACTAGGCATTTTGTATCATCTACATCACTTTCCTGCAAGGAAAAAACACCAGTACTAATCCGTGACCCAGGATATGGTAAAATCCTTGGCCATTACCCTTTGATCACTTGGTGGAGGGGTTTTGCTTGCATTTCCTCAGAAAAAGGACCTTGCTGGATTCCTGCGAAGAATGTAAAGCCATTCCGAGAACCCCTACTGGCACCTGACTCCACCGAGCCCACGAGAGAGGAGGAACCTCACCCAGACTGCAGCTGGTGACATCTTTTGTCCTACCTGCAAAGGAAACTGTGAACTTTGGGTTTTATTATAAAGGGTGTGAAAATGAGTGATATCACAGAGCCCTTTTGGCAAAAGCGTAATGTAAATCAAGTGTAAAGCCACTGACATTTTAATTGTAGCAGGCCACAAGAAAAGGATAGTCCTCACCTCCTTATTTTAAGGAGGGAAGTTTTGAGAAAATCCAAAAATAGCCATATTTGCAAAGTAGATGCAAACAATACAACTGAGTGCTTTATATTTGGCTGGTCCTTGAACAATCTTAAGAAAGGACCAAAAGGGGATAAGATAAAAGAAGTTACTTTTTTCTTGCCACAATATAGTTATAAATGAACAAACAAAACACCATGGGATTAAATGGGATGCTATGCTTATTAGCATTGCTTGCCTTTTGTAGCACAGCCTGGCCCGTTGATCAACCCAAAACAAATGTTTGGATAACTCTGGCTAATGCAACCAAACAAGATACCTTATGCTTAGCTACTACATCCCCAGAAAATCCATTTTCCACCTGTCTAGTCGGTTTGCCATTAGATGGCTGGCCAACACCAGAAACTACCCAAAGCATTGTATAGAGCTCAAATCCCATTGATACATGGGATCAGTGGACTCCTTACCTTCCTATAACACCCTTGGAGGCACAAGAATTAGAACTCCTGGGTTCTGTAAAAATGGATTTTTGTGTTGATTTTAATTACACAGGTAAAAACCAGTCTAAAGCTTGGGATGTTTTCCCCTATCATCCCATGTATATGAATCAGACCTTTTGGTGTAATTACACTTCTGGCAGCCCTTCTAAATCCGGTAACACTCACTGTGGCTGCCACTGGGAATGTTTCTGGCTTGTGGAGATTGGGCCTGGGCAGCTATCCCTTTGCATGTAAAGGGAGGAGGTCCCTGTAGTCTGGACAGCTGACTGTGCTAACACCTAATGTATCCATGATATTACAGCACAAATATCCCCACAGAATAAGGCACAGTTTGCATGCATTTGATGAATACTATGATGATGAATTGTCTTTGTGGTCTGTGACCCACATGAATTGGGCCTCTTTGCTCTTGCCAGGACTGACTGCAAAGAAGGCCTTAAGTCAATTGAATGAGGTAGCCTTCTGGCTGACAAAACAGAAAATGCCACCAGCTCTGCTTAGTCAAATTTATGTCAAAGATGTTAACAGTGTAAGACATGTTACTTTTCAAAACCGGTCCGCCATTGATTTTCTCCTCCTGGCCCAAGGCCATGGATGTGAAGATTTCGATGGAATGTGTTGTATGAATCTTTCTGATCATTCAGAATTTATCCATAAAAGCATACAACAGCTAAAGGATAGTGTGTTTAAACTAAAGGTAGAATCTGGATCTTGGCTAGATAACCTGTTTAATGGCTGGGGTTTGACACCTTGGCTAAAGGATATTTTTAGAATAGGAATGTATGTGATGATTTTAATAATAATTTTATTAGTTATGATACCTTGCTTGCTTCAATGTGTGCAGGGACTGATTGATAAGGCCATTAAAGGATTGTTTTGGGTTAATACAGGAGGGGGAGATGTGGGAATACACAAAACAGAGAGTAATACAGACTTAATTAGCATGGCTAGTTTGATAACCAAGATGCCATGGCAGGAGCAAGCAGAGTCTTGAAGATTACAGAAGATGGGATTAAACTTGCTTACAGGAAGAGAAAAGATTTGATCAACCCTCTGCAAGCTTAACATGTTGTAAATGTATGAGTTATATGTATGATCTGTTAACATAATTATTGTAGTGGAAAATTATTAACCTTCCTGAAATGGTATATAAGCTTTTGGGGAACCTGAGTAAAATCAAATTCTGATCAACGAATCAGTCTTCCCATCTCTCCATCAATCATCAATACCCTGCCTCCAAATTATAGTTTTAAAATTAAGGGGCCCTCAGGCAAAAATATGGGAATAGGAATAACAGTTCTTTACTAGAAAATTTTAAATAAAAATGTAGTTATACCAAAAAAACACCCCAAATAAACAAAAAGGAAACACTGACAGAGTCAGAATACAACTAACATCCTGCTGGTCAGGGTGTTGGTAGCTGTCCAATCAAGTCCTCCTGGAGTGACGGATGTGGTTCTGTTGAAGCAACGATCCTATAAAAGGGTACGGTTTTCATTTGAAGATCCAGTGGTGGTAAGATGGGTTTGGTCTTTCTCTGGGAATCCAATTAGAAACAGGCTGCCCTGGTGTTCTGAATCAGACTTTTATACAGGTGGGAATGCTTGGCTCCTCCCCCTGTGTGGAGCATCTCACAATGGGATGATGTAATTATATCAGTCATGCAGTGAGACTCAACAGCCCATTTCCAGAAGATATCTCCCTGAAGGGAGGAAGGATTGTGGAAGAAATAAAGAACACTGCCCTACCTGGTTTTAACTGATGGTAATAGAATACGTACCTTTGGTTACATCTTGCATTGCAACCAAAGACATGTACCTTAATGTGATTACACATCACCAAGAAGATGAAAAGAAGCTGGCTGTAATTTCCTAGACTCTCTAGACTCCTAGCTGGACTCCCAGCACCCTAGAAGAGTGAGACAAGGTGCAGCACCTTGCACAACCTCAAGCATTATCCACTATGGTAGAAGGTTTCAAATTCTTTGATAATTTCGGCTCTATTTATTTTAGGATATTAATGTTCTATAATGTTCAGCATTTTCCATATTTAATTTTCTGATTTGAAAAAACACATCAATATCACAAAATTTTAACTTTTCTTCAGGAAGCTTTAAATTCTGTGGATATTTTTTTCCTCTGGTGATGGAATCACACATGGTTATCATCAACCATATCAGAAATAGGAAAAAATATTTGAACATAACTTTTGAGTATCATCCTAAATTCAGACAAGTTATATTCTTATAACAATTATTATTATTATTATCCAATAGCAATGCAAAAATAATATACTGCTGATCACGTGAGAGCAGAATGGCCTCAGGAACAGCAAGCTCTCTGTTCTTTCACAGAGGAAAGGCCTTGCAGTTCTACCAATATCACTGTTGTCTGTATTCCAAACTCAGACTGAAAGGCTTTGGATATCCCTCTTGAATGTTCTGATAGTTGGTCCCACAACATCACAAGTCCAAATTTTTTTCAATGCAAGCATTCCATGCCAGTACATTCTCACATTCTGTTTCTACCTCTTGATCCATGATTATATAAGTTTGTCATATTATATTAGAAAAAATATAGATCTGCCCTATATATCTCATTATATCCACATCTTTATCATCAGTATCTTTTAATTTTTTTCCAAGACACAGCTGAAATATGTGCCTTCTGCTCACATGAAGAAATAGACAACCTAAGTAAGAAACCTGCCAAACTTTTTTTTTTTTTTTTTTTTTTTTTTTTTTTTTTTTTTT
>JANEHK010000022.1:8633960-8654228 GCA_025960845.1 Tachycineta bicolor | reverse complement strand
TTTTTTTTTTTTTTTTTTTTTTTTTTTTTTTTTTAAATATTGTTTTTGGCAGGACATCACTCAGCAACTCATTTTTGATCAGATTCTCCAACTGTCAGCAGATGACAGAGACTGTTTTATCACTAGTTTCTAGAAAGAGGAAGGGAATTCTCCTAATCTAGGTAGCCTGATAAGCATTTTCCTCTTGGTTTCCCTCCTACAGTTCAATCTGGTCAGAATCTGCTCCTTAAAAGCTATCTCCTAATTGCAAAAGGAAGTTTTGTTGTTTTTTAGTGGGACATCAGAGCACTCTAAGTACATCAGAGAATCATGAACCTTAGAAGAACCAGAAAAGAGAGTTGCTGGGTTTATGGTCCAATTCTCATTCTCCATATATCCTCTCTTCCTCCTCACCACAACCTCCCAGGGAGTCACTGTGGACCTGAAAGGAGATAAAAATAGGAAACAAGACTTTTGCCAGAATAATTTTAGATGTGTAACTCTTTGACAGAAAAAACAAGTTGTTTGTGCATGGGATGGTGGGGGGGGGGACAAGGGGGCACGGGGGAGGTGATAAACAAACAAACTCTCCTGATTTCCTAGCTAAACCTGAAGAAGAAACCTGGTCTGGAAATTTTAAGAATAATTTTATTCACTGCTCCACTTGGGGTTTTTTAGTGCCTTTGGCTGACAGTAGTTAGAGACCACAATAGAGGAGGAAAACTACAGAATTTTCTTGGCTGTTTTCAGGAAGTATTGATTCTTAGCAGACCAAATCCTTACCATTCATAACCTATGTACCCCTATATATATATGTAAAATATAAATACACATATTCTATATGTAGATTCTCTGTGTGAATTGCAGAACTCAATATTTAATAGATCCAACCTCTCATCGACCTTCCACTGTGTTGTAATGCATTAATTTGGTTTATATTGTGTTATATTGGATTTGTAATGTTTCCCCTGTTCCTCTTGGAAACTGTATCACGTGGTTTGTCCCTGCTCAGCTGCGCCCATCCCTCACACTGGAATATAACCCAACTCTGTTCCATTCCCACCTCGTCCCTGATTGGATAGTGGCTTGTCCCTGCCTCTAGGGCCGTCCCCCCGAGGAAAAAGCCCCAGGACAGGCGGGGCCGGGCTCTCTGGCACCGGGAAAAGAGCTCTGAACCAAATAAAGCTATAATTCCACCCCCCAGACAAAGAGCAAGCTCTTTCCTTTTGCCATTGGCAGTCGTCTGGGTCTCTCTAAAGAAAACTTCTGAATACTTCTAAATATTTACAAATATTTACAAACTTCTCTATGATTTACTCTCAATTTTCCAATCATCTGACACCTTAATTAAAAATATTCTCTTTAAAATCCCTAGATCAGTAATTTAAATTAAAATCTAGCCATAAAATCTACAGAGAATGTCTGTTTTGCAAAGAAATAGCACCAGAAAATCCAGAACTCCTTGAAAGTCTCAGGAAACCCATGATTTTGCCTACAATTCCAGACTTCATCTTCAAATTCTACTAGTTATTGAGTTTCTTAATAAAATCCTGTGTTTTCAGCTATAAGGAGGATTCATGCATTTTTAACCAATACAACATTATGTTAAACTGTTTTTCACTTAGGGTAGGGATTTCTGATGTGTGCTCCCCCATGGTGGCATCTGGCCTCTTGGCAGGTTTTGTAGACAACTGTCAACTTACAACTAACATGTCTGTCAGATGGTAAGATGGCTGATGGGCTGTGCCTGTATCACTTCCCCAGATGTCTTCCTTTATAAAATTCCCATTAACTCAATAAAGTCTGGGCATCTGTCTATAAATAAATAAACATGTACTTTTATGAAATGAGGAGAGATGTGTTTTTTTCTATAATTGACTGTTCTGTATCCTTTTGGTTGAAATGTCATAAAGTTTTCCTTGTGCTGTCTATTACTTCAGCTAAGATAGGTTTGCCTTTGTGATATGTCAGTTTTGGTTGCTCTGTTATAATTTTTTGAGGACATGAGTTTTTTCCTAAGTGCTTGTATCAGGTATTCTTTGTGTCTAGAAGCTCTAAGATGTTTGACCTAGCCCGTTTGAAACTGCAATGAAAGGGGAAAAAACTTAACTTTGGACTTTTCATCTTGCTTGTTCTCCAGAGTCAGAATATCATTAGTCATCCATCTATTTGATGTTGAATTGTATGTCAGTGACTGAGATATTTGTCTATCTGCTACAAAATTAATACTGCCATTGAAGTATTCCAATTTTCTCAAGGCAGCAACTTTTTCTGCATTGAGTGATCTTCCAACTACATTACTAATATTCTTTTTTCTTTAATATGGAGTGAATCTGTTAAACTAGAATACAATTTCATTCCCACATATCTAGACTGTTATATAATATGGTGAAAAATTGTGCGACCTTCCTTTTCACACACCATGTGGAGATCACCACAGGAACAGATAGCTGAACGGAGGAAGAAATCAGTGTTGGACAATTGCCCTTTCATAAATCTGTACCTGAAGTCAGTCATTAGCTTTGCCAGATATGTAGCCAAACAGCAGGTGGTGTGAACCAGCAGAGATGCAAACATAGTGACCTTTAGAGAGTGCGCTGGATTTAGTTCATTTGTCATGGTTGTCATTGAAAAAGGAGTGGTGAAAAGGCACCAAACATCTCCAAATGAGGTGCCAAGAAATTCATTCCATGCTTGTTTTATCCAGAAAGAATTATTTTTAGTAAATCCTTTCTTATTTCTGGACATCCACTTAAATAACACACCAAATAACCACAACAAAAATCTTGTTTTCCATCCCCCAGAGCAAAAATTGTTTCTTGACACTTATATGGATCTTTAATGCCAGTTCATAATGGTTGCCAGGTTAACAGAGCACTGAAATTTGAGAGACAAAAAATGTTCTGTATTATCTCAATATGTTGAATGCCATGAAACCTTTAGGGAGGAGAAATTGCTATCCAAAAGAACTGCCTAGAATACTGACAAATCCTATTGGTAAAACTAATTAGTCCAACAAATCCCTACTAGGCTAAAGAAAAAGAAAAATCGCTCTCAGACAATACTGGAACTGGGAGAAATACTATGCCTTACTCCCCTGTTTAGAAGTAGAATCAAACAGCTCTGTGTTGAGTACTGAAATTCCCAAATTTCATTTGTGAATTACACTTGCAAAGGAAGATTTCCATCTACATCTTCTTTGCTAACATATATACAGAAACATTTAGAATTGAGAGTTACCTTGACATTCTGTTAGATTTTAAATGAAATGCAGGCAGTTGCCAATTTTCTTCTTTCTCAATTATTTTGGTTGGTTGATTGTTTCAGGGTTTTTTTTCATTGTAGTCTGGTGGCAGGGGAAAAGGGTTGGGGGATGAGTGTATTTGGGGTTTTTTTGGATTGCTTTTTGTTTAAGAATAATTGGTTAGGAAAGCATTCAGATATGCCTTGATCCACAGAATTTTTAGATTAGATTAGAATATAGCTTCTCAGTTATAGGATTTTGATACTATTTACATTCATAAAGATAGATTATATAACATCTTTCATACATCACAGGATAGTTACTAAGTTTGAAAGTTTTTAAAATGTTCACAAAACTAGTCTTCTTTAAACAAAATATGTAAAAATCAGTTATTTGGCTATCTTTCAAGTTTTGCCTTTCTTTTTAATCTGCCCTTTTTAAACATTTCCAGTAATCTTTCTAATAAAGATATGAGAAAAAAGAATCCCCCTCAAAAATTCAGAGTGTTTAGAACTCATTAACTTTGCTTACTTTCACCACAAAATTTTGTAAAATAGAATTTTATTTGGAGCAGGTCTTCTCTTCTACTCATGACTATCAGTAAATCTGATGTTAAATTTTTATTATACCGGAACTATAAAAAAGCATCCCTCCCAAATTCCATAACAGTACAAATCACTAAAAACTCAACTGTTTTGTTTGAAAAACATAGAAGTGTTAAATGCTGCAGTACTTCGCAAAGCAGCAACCTGGCTATTCAACTAGCTAATGTTTGCTTTGGGAGGAAAAATAGCTAAATGTTTCTTTTAACCAAAAGGAAAACATAATTCTGCTTTCAATTCTAATTTCAATTCTAATTTCAATAGAAATTAGTTAATATTATTTTAAGTAAATCCTCATATTATTCTCCTCCTATCTACTTACAAAATTAAAATTTAAATTTATTCAGAATAATTATTAAAAAATATATTGAATGTATTGGGTTTTTACCTACCTAAGTCAACAAATGCACAAGTGTATTTGTGAGATTACTAACATATGATAGCTCTGGATACTGTTTTTACATTGGAGTGTTCAACTCCAGACTGAGTTCTGTTCTCTTCTGCTTCTTTAAAGATATCATGGAAGTTAGATCCTGAGCCACACTCTTTCACTCCTTTCCCAAATTTCAACAGAATCAGAACTCTCAGGCCCAGGGAAGTTTGTTTATCCATTTGTGTGGTTATGGAAGATTGCCTGGAAAGGAGTTATTTCTCATGCTGTGATATTGAGAAAAAATTAACAAACTTCTGTGTTAACACTGTTCACTAGGTATTGCAGGAAAAAAAAAGTTCTAGAGAAGCTGGACCATAAAAATATTCCTATAATTCTCAATTCTACAATTTCTTTCCCCTCTTTTTTTTTTTATGCCATAATTTCATTGGCCCTTCAGTTTTGCAAGATGCTGCATTTCCTTTCTCAGAACAAATCAAAACACCCTGAGACTTCAGTGCTGTTTATCTTTATTTTGCAGTCCTCAAAGACAAAATCTTTTTAATAAGGTTGAGTTTTCCCCTCCATACACACAAGTAATTAATCTGTGACTACCTTCCTAAAAATACTTTTCTGATGTTTCTTCTGTTTGGGAAAGATGTTCAAATTGAAATAACGATATATTAATTTAAAACCCATCATCAGCAACAACAACAAAATAGAATCATAAAATCATAGAAAGTGTTAGGTTCAAAGGGACCTTAAACATCATTTAATTCCAACACCTTCCACTAGACCAGGTTGCTCAGAGCTCCATCCAATCTAGGTTTGAACACTTCTATAGATTGGACATTAACAGCATCTCTGGGCAACCTATGCCAGCATAAATTGGTTCAAATTCCTTTCTGATTCGAGAGGTATTCAACTAGATGTTTTCCTTATTGTAAACTCTTTTCAGTTGCTAAGTCCTAAGATTTTTTGCACTTTTCACTTAAGCTACCCATCCAGAAAATAATATTGGTAAATTACTGTCAGTGGATATTTAGTGGAAAAAAAAGAGACTGACATATAATGACATGAAATTCCTCTGATGCATTCCTCTTTCAATCACTGAATTCAATCACAGTTATTTCTTTGACATTCTCATTTGTACCAGTGTAACAAAATAGCATTGTTTTCTATGTTCAATTACTCTTTCCATTAAAAAACCATGTCACTTATGTACCCTACTGATATATTTTGGGAGGTTTTTTTGAAACAGAAAAATGACATTACCCATTGTATTGGATTATGTAACCTAAAAATGTGTATTCTATTTCATCTGTTGAAAGTTGGTTTTTGGGAGAATTTTTATCCTTCTCTCACCCTTACAGAGGCGAGGGGGGCTAATGGCTTCTGATAATGGCCCATTATAATGGCAGCATACATTAAAACCAGGTGGGGCAGTGTTTCTTTTCTCTTTCACCACCTCTCCATCCTCCAGGGGGACATCTTCTGATAATGGCCTATTAGGGACCACCAATCACATGACACATTCCATCATCCCATTGTGAGATATTCCACCCAGTGGGGGAGGAGCCAACTGTTCCTAGCTTGATAAAAACTGGGACTGAAGGACACAAGGCATCTGGTGTTTCCACTGAATTCCTGGAGGAAGACTGGACCCATCTCATCGCCACTGGATTTTCTACAGGACCATCTCTACTCCACACAACCACACCTGTTACTCTAGGAGGACTTATTTGGACTCTTCCAACACCCTGATCAACAGGGTGCCAGGTCATATCCCTGACTCTTCAGGGTTTTTTCCAGGATTTTTGTTTGCTTCCTTGGTTGTGGTGGGGGGTGTTTTGTTGTTGTTTTGGTTTGGTATTTTGTTTGTTTGTTTTTTGGTTTTTTGTTGTTGTTGTGGGGTTTTTTGTACTACTACATTTGTATTTTCCTTCTCATAATATTCCTAGTAAAGAACTGTTACTCCTATTCCTGTATCTCTTCCTGAAAGCCCCTAATTGCAAAATTATAATAATTTGGAGTGAAGGGGGTTTCCATTCTCCATTCCAAAGGAGGCTCTAGTTTTCCTTGGCAGTCAACTGTCTTTCAAAACCAAGACACCCATTCATCATCTATTAAAATTAATAATTTTTATAGACCTATAGATTCTCTCTCCAATGTCCTCTCAGAGCTCTGTCTCTGACACTTAAGTCACTTTGGATGCATTCACATATATGCTGTTACGATAATAGCAAAGGGAAAGCATTTCTGCTAGTACAGTTCACCAAATAGATCAGTATGGAAAAACAAGTTACATTAAAGAATATTTTAGATGTAGTTCTTAACTATTTATACAAACAAGTCTATTTATATTGTAAATGAAAATTAATGATACTAGAATATTAATATGATGCTGCTTTGTCAGACAAGATTGCAATTTGCTGACATTTCCATGTTGTCAAGTTTATCTACAATGTCTACTGCTCAAGGGCAATATAATTTTAAAAGTACTTGAAAAATAAGGAAGGTCAGAGATTCTTCTAGTAGTAAAAAAATACAATTAAAAGTTGATAAAATAGATGCTGGAAAAACATTTTTGCTGAGTCCTTTTCTGCTAAAAAATAGTTTCCTATGAGTCCAAATGTTTCACAGAAGTTGTGAAATTTATCTATATTAGAAAAGTCTTTATTCACATTGATCTAATAAGCAAAATAGTAATATTAGCTTTATATGTATAAATAATACTTAATGATAAGAGCAAAACTTTAATAAAATACTCAAATAAAAGCATGCCATCAAAAGATTCAGTATTATCTAAGTTAGTATTTTCTAAGTTTAAACTGAAAATTCACTAATACTATTGAGAAAGTAATTTGGAAACCACAGAATAAGTAATGTCATGAGAGATAGTTTAACTTAATTCTGACTGCTTCCCCAAAATTTGCAAATTATCAGTAACCGTAAGCTGCAGCTAAGAATTCAATCCCTTTACTTTAAAATCACCTTGTTTACCAGAAGAGATGAATTTACAATGAAAGGCAAATTGCTTTACACACTATTACAATCTCATTGAGAGAGAGGAAGTATGCCAGCAGTAACAGCCCTTTTCCATTTCTAGGTAGAATTGTAAGTCTGTAAAATTTTAGTGTGTAATGATACCAATAAATCCTCATTTAGCTTCTTTGCATTAACAAACAGCTTTATTAATCTTAGTCTGTTCCTCATTGTGGCTCCTGAAGGAGAAAAATAACTGTACCCCTAAATGCATAATATTTCCCAGTAGTCAGAAAATGACAAAATGGAAAGGAAAAAAATTCAAGATCAGTATGATCAGTATCAAGCAAAGCTCTATAATTTCTCTATGAAAATTATGTATTAATGTCAGGTTTCATACTATTAAAATAGCTGTTTAGAAAAACACCTCTGTAAAAACCTGAAATCCACTATCGTTCTGCACTACATTACAGTTCTTGCAAAACTGGTTCTGACAACATATACTGCCATTTAAAAATACTCTCTCCGTGTACCATAAACTGAAATATTTCTCCTTATCCAATGAAACATTTCAGATCTTTTAAAATCAAAGCTGTAGTTTCTTGAGTTATATCATATTAAGTGTTAAACTCAGTAAATGAAAAGGTAAATGCTAATCAGTGCTTGATTTTGAATGGAGGATGGGGAGAAGAGATGCTTCATTCAGGTACAACCACATTTACTGCAATAACCACCTGCAAAATAGCATTTAAATAAGCACATTTTACAGTGGGCTCTAACATCTACAGGGCAAAGCTTTGGCATCACAACAGGATTTACCCTCTCTCTGTCAAAGACAACACACTCACAGAGCAAACACCAGTAACCCAGGGATTCCAACTGCAAGAGGAAATACAGGTTGCTATGTAACAATTCATGTAGATTTTGCAGCAGCAGATGGACATTATGAAAGTAATTGATGCCCATTTGTACCTTGTACCTTGCATTACCAGAAGTTAGAGTTTTAAAGCAAACCAGCCACAAAATGTATTGAGCTTGTAGAATATGAGTCTGAACATGAGAACATACCTGATCCTTCTCTCTCATCTTTAGGATACTAGATTAAAAAAAAAGTACATTCCTTCTTCCTCAGAAGTCAAAGCCCCAAAGCACAGCAGACATAACTTTCATCACTTCCCTCTGTCATTAAGAATAATTTCAGTTTTCTGCGGTAGAGTCCATTTATGAGACACACACAAGTGGACCCCTACAGCTTGTACAGACCATTTTGAAATTCATGGCTCATGCTATTACTTTTAAAGTCTGTTTCATTGCTTTCACAGAGAAGTAAATTAGTAGGCTTCCTGATCATTAGTGTAGATCTTCTTCACGAGAGCACTGCAGGAAAACACAGTCAAAAATGGGAAAACACAGGAAATTTGAAAACAGAAAAGAGATGCAGGCATAGTAGTCAAAACAATTTGTTTTTAACCTGCATTTAAATAACTAGATATATATGAATTTGGCAATGACAATTCAAAAGTTCTTGTGTTCAGTTTCTTGGCTACGTACTTGTAAGTCTCTCTGACATTCAATATCAGTTGAAGTTGCTTTCCTTGCTGTGGTTTGACAAATATAGAAGAGCTATTTTTTTAGATTCAAAAACCATATGGCTTTGAAACGAAAAAAAATACAGCCTTTTTTTCTTTATGAAGAAAGAAGCAGGAATAAGAAGAGAGAGGTATAGCATTCCTGTTCTTTGGAGTCATATAGTGGCATACTGTCCTTGTGAATGATCTCTCTGTCTGATCTGCCAAGCTTGAAGTGTCAGCATTATAGAGCAGGCCCCAAATATAGGCAGCCATATGCACAACACTAGATATGTTACATCTTAGTAATAGATTTTTTGTTGTTGTTCTGGGAGGCTGGGCAGAGGACAATGGCTGATACTATTAATAATAGTCTTGTAGTAATGGTAGTGCATTTTTTTCTCGTAATAACAGATAATTTGAAAAATTTTATATAAAAAAGAGATACTTTCCTGAACACCTCCCTTGTGATGGTTGACTAAGCCATGCTAGCAGCAGTCATAACACACTATGCAATATAATTTCCTTCAAAGTGCTTTAATTTCATAAAGCTGGCAGACCCAGCACACACAGGCTTTTAAAAATTCCCTTTCTCTCTCTCAAACCATTTGTTGTTACTGCCTTTCAGCTTGTGTGCTCCTGTAATCACTAAAATGAATCTGAACCTTTATTATAATTCTTTTGTAACCCTTTTTACTACTCTGGCCAAAATACATTTTCTTATTGGCTTAAACTTCAACTGAAGTTGCTGCTCATGAAGCAGAGTACTCAGAACAAAACTTCCAGGTGCCAGCAAGATAACAACCATGCTAAAAAGAAATCGCTAACTCAAACACTGATTGGGAAATGACCCTAGCAATTGATGAGCAATTGCAAGCCACACTGATGTTCTTGTAAGCTCCATCAGGGAGCATGATAGTCCTTGATTATCCATTGTTTTGGGGAATTTAATAACACTTGCTGTTTTTCTTGTTCAATTTCATTCACAGAATTGTGCAAGACTGGCCCAATCTGCCAAAATAGACAAGATTCACTTGAAAGCATTATTCCAAGTCATATTTCAGAAAGACATGAAGATATTTTGCCACCACTATGAAATTCCCAGAAGTCACATAGAAAAAAGTAGCATAGTGAGTCAGTGTGTTCTGCAGCCTTTGAATCTGGACTAGCCATCTTAAGCCTCAAAAGGGGAGAGAATCAGAGAAGTAGAAGTGAGAAAACTTGTGAGTTGAGATAAAGAGAATACAACAGATAAAGTGAAAGCCATGGACACAAGAAAAGGTAAAACATTCACTGCTTCCCGTGGATACACAGGTGTTCAGCTGTTCCTGGGAAAGCAGGGTTCAATCACAATCACACTTTGGAATACAAGCAATCACACCAAACATTCCCCTTGTCTTTCTGCTCTCTTCAGCTTTACATGGTGAGCATGACTCCATATGGTCTAGAAATTCTCTGTGGTCAGTGTCAGCTATTCTGTGTTCCCTCCTGGTGTACCCCAAGTCTGCTCACCAGTAGGAAGAGGAGCAGAAAAGCCCTTTGCTCACTGCAGGCTCTGCTCAGTGCAAACTAAAATATCCATGAGTTAACATGCTTTTCAGCACAAATTCAAACCACAGCCCCATACCAGCTACCATGAGGAAAATTAACTACATCCCAGCCAACCCAGCACATTATCCACCCTTCTACACTTTTACATCAAGTTCAAATAGCAGACTATCCAATACATCCTCACTAATGACCCCGGCTGTCCTCTCCATCCTTTGATGAAATGCACATATCCCACTTTGATTTTCAAATTATGTCACCATGCCAGACTTCAACTAAAGCAGCAGCTTTTCTGAGGATCTCAGACACAGGATAATTCATTCTGGAAACTAATCAAAATAGAAAGTTTGTGTAAGCCCTCACAAATAGATGATGTATGCAAGAGCTAAGAATCAGTATTTTAAAGAACACTATAAACACTATTAAAAAGAACACTATAAAGAACACTATAAACACAGTTTATGCTAGAATTTCTTAGGTACAATCTTTACATATAGAAAATATAAACTGAATTATAGAGTCATATTTACATTTAGTAATACAAGAAAATGCTCTGTTTATCAATTACCTTGAGCCCTGAAGTCCCAGAGGGAGACAGTGCCTGGTGCCACTGGCACTTCCTCTCACTCCTGTCAGGTGCGGGCAGCTGGGACCTAGGGCTCAAAGTTCTGCTCAGCCTGCCCTGGCTGCCAGCCCACACCCCAGCATGGCCAGAGGGGATGAGGTGGCACAGCGCACAAGGCAAGAAGGCATGGGGCAGCAGGGGGAGAGTGGAAAAAGCAGCACCTCCCAATAGCTAGACCTACCTCCTTTGCCATGGAGCTAGAACTTTTGAAATAGAGGCCAGATTGAAACCTTATCTCAAAAGTGCAGCTCAAAGGACAGATACACAGAGAAGAGAAGGGAGAGGTGTTGCAGCTGCCCCATCTTCACAGCCTCTCCCTTGGCTGCTTTCTTCCATGGAGAGCACTCCTCCTGCAGAGGTATAGCTCACGGCCATGTCAGAAGCCAAGGGCTGCAGAGGAGCTCTTGCCAAGCCCTGGCCAGCAACAGCCCTTGACAGCCCTTGCCAGCACCTTGGGCTGAGTTAGGCAGGCAGCAGAGCCTGACACCTCTGTATCTGGGCTTGCTGGCCTGCTGCAACCTCCTGCATTGTTGACATCTCCCGCCAGCTCTCTTCTTCCTCCTCCTCCTCTTGGGCCTGTATTCTTTGTCTGTGGCACAGGCCGCTTTTCACCACAATTTCCCATTAGGTTCCTCCGCCTGGGGGTAGACTGCTAGCCTTGAAATGGATGGTTAGATTTGATGGACAAAGCCAGGAGGCACGAGCTAAACCCCTTCTTGCTGGAGCCAATGTGAGCGCCTTTTACCTGCTCAACTTGGGAAGGCTCGCTGGGGCTACAGCCTTATCCAGGGCCTCTGTGGAGCTCTCACTCTCTTTGCTTGGAGGCAGATCTGGAGGTGGCTAAAGCAGAAATTGGTAAGAGATGGCAAGAGTCAGCTTGGAGGACAACAACTACCAAATTGCCCCCTTAGCTCCACAGAGCAGATGCTGCTTTGCCATCAGCCCCCTCTCGCACAGTCCAGCAGTCAGCAAAGAGACTGGAGGGAGCTGGCATAAGCTAGCACATGAGCAGAAGCTCCCTCAAGTTGACAGTTCCTTCTCCTCTACTCTCACTTGCAAGTCTTCTGTCCATTGATGAGGCACGTGCCTAAAGCATTGGAGAAGCAACTTGTCCAGTTTGCGCTAATGTGTGTCAGTGTGGTGGCTATAAGGAAGGAAGGAAGCAAGCAAGCCAGGCAAAAGGGTTGACAGATGGGCTGGTCAGCAGGAGGCACAGCAGCTCCTTGGCCTCCTGAGAAACTGCACGCTTCTCCGGGACACCTTGTGCGTGGCTTTGTGCTGCTGACATAGCTCCGCCTTTTTGGTCTTCAGCACTGTGGCCTCTATCCTGTCTTCTTGATGGATTTCTGGCAGGAAGGTAGATGCATGGGAACAGCTATTTTGCCTGGGGCTCCTCATCTGCTCTGCCTGCAGGGCCACTTTGGTCTTCCCAGCACAGCTCTAGAAAGCAAAAGCACATGAGGCTGTGTGATGTCTTGGGGGACAACACAGAATACAAAATCCCAAGGAATCCCTAAACCACTTCTTGACGTACACATTTCTGAGAGCCCAGGTCCCAGGCTGGGACAAGCCTACCTTCTTGCTCCTACCTGTGCATACCTCTGTGGGCACTTGTGACTCCTCTGGGCCAGCAGTCTCCTCCCTAAAGATGTTGTCTGCGTTCTCTAGCATGAAGTCCACCAGCACCTTCACCTGTGCACTGAAAAGCCTTGCACTCAGCCCAGGGGCCTGAGAGTGTGCCAAGCAGCCCTTACTACCACTGCTGAGCCCTGCCTCTGTGCAGGATAGTGATGGCTGGGGGGGTAACTCTTACAGGCAGCTCCTGCAACAGCCTTGGCTGGAGGCAGGGGGCCACCAGGCAAGGCACAGACAACTCTGGCCAGCCAAGCTGGCTTTGGCCAGCAGGGCTGAAGCTAAATGCTGAAGATGCTTGTCATTTTCGGCAGGCATAGCATGGAGCTCTGGCTGCTTCTCCTGCAGTGGGCTCAGCAGGTTTGGCCCCAAGCAGATGGCCAGATTGCTGCAGTTTGTGTGGCTGGTGGATGCATGCTGGCTGATGTATGCAACAGTGCCAGCAGCTGCTCCAGGAGGAGCAGGTTGGCAGCCAGCAACGTCTTGGCCACCCTGGGGCAACAGGAAAGCAACGTTCATCAGCAAGCCCACATTGCCCATGGCTGTCTCCAGAGCTGGCCCCAGGCAGGGGACAACCAGTGGCTGTGTTGTGCTGCTTTGAGTGCACTCTCAGCCCATGGTCCGGGCTTCTTCCACAAGAAGGAACACAGCACTCGTGCCCAGCTCTGTATTTGCCCAAGCCGATGAAAAGGAAGGCTCCCTGTGCATTGCCCCACAATGGGACTTCCAGCCAGCAAGAGGGAGCTGCCCAACAACACAGCCTCTTCAGGAGGGTGTCCCCTTTCAGGTGAGTCGCAAGCTGCTGCCCGCACTTAACACTTTTAGCTGAGAGATCTTGTCCTCCCTGCTGGCCATCTGCATAGCTGCCATCCCATCCTTGTAGGGGTCTGTGAATAGGAGCTTGATAGGGATCCTTCTCAGGAAGTCCTGCAAGGCCAAGGGCTGCCAGTGAGCCTTGGAGCATGGTGGCCCAGGCAACAGCCTTGGCAGCAGCAGGTCAGGAGGGCTCACCTTGAGGATGACGGCCAGCAGCAGTACCAGCTAGCTTGCCATGTCCACAGGCAGGCCATGGTCCAGGGCCTGCCACAGCTCCTGAACCACGCTGGCTCTCTCAGCTTTGCAAGAAGATGCCTTCCTTCCTAGGCCCTTGCTGCTGCAGGGCAGCCAGCAGCTCCTGCAGGAGACACAGGAGGGCAGGGAGGTGTGTGAGGAGCTTTCCTGCTGCAAGAGCAGTGGCGGGGCCCAGAGCTCTGTCCTGGCCTGGGCTCCCTGCCTTGTGCTGCTGAGGAGCTAGGAGCAGTAGGCTGAACCACGGCTGAAAAGCCCAGCTGCCCTTGGCTGGTGGACACGCGTGGGGAGAACTGGCTGGGCAGCAGCCGAACACAGGGATGGGCAGGCCCTCTGCGGGCTGCCTTACCTGCGTGGGCTCTGGTAGCGTGCCATCGTCCGTGCAGGTGACTGCCAGGGGCTGCCTGAAGGACACCCTCCTGCAGCCAGAGCCTTCCTTCCCCAGGTCCCAGGCAGCCCCAGCCAGGCCCTGCCACAGAACAAAGAGCCTGGGCAGCCACCTTTTCCTCATCCTGCCATGGCTGCCATTGCCACTGTTCCCTCCTGCTGCAAAGGAAAAGAGAACAAAAGTCTGTCACTGGAGACTGCCAGGCCAGTGCTTTTACAGTCTGCTCTGACTACCTTAGGAGCCGTGTGGAGCTGGGTGGCACCCCAGGCAGGCAGCCGCAAGCAACTCAGCACTCCCTTTGCTTCCTAAAGATCTCTGTCTGCTCAACGTTTCCAAAAGGGCTGTTCTGCACGGGACCAAGTGACCAAAGGGGAGCAGGGGGAGGTGGATCAGATATGTTCCCTCTCTATCTTGTCCTACCCCTATTATGTACTGGGTTACCATTGTGCCTGTATGTAGTTATGCCTTTGTCTCCAGTTCTATTTCAGTAGATATCAAGTTGCATAACTGTACAGTTCTATGTCTTTTGTTACGGGGGTACAGAAGTGTCAAAGGGTACTTTGGTATTTGTGTAGTTCTTTATCAGTTTGTGTGGTATTTAGCCATTTTTATACAGGTGCCAATATATCTACATACCACAGATTGTTATGTTCATCCAGTATGGATTTCTATGTAAGCATGCATCGCATTGTACAGTTTTGTTCAAGCTCTCTGGGTATTTAGTGTGACTGATGTTTGTCTCTGTCTACCCAAACATGTATCTGTATAGGCATTGCTTTTTAAGTTGTCAGACTTTAGATGGTGTGAACTTGAAGCAGCCCTCTCTCTCCCTTGGAGCCCATGCCCCGTTTTAGCCTTGGCTAGCTTGAGAGAGAAACCATGCCAGAAGGAATTTTCCTTCAGGGTCCCAAAGATCCTAGGGAGGCTGCAAACCTTTTTCTTTAGAGAGAGCAAGTGTCTGTTGATGGCAAAAGGAAAGAGTCTGCTTTCAGTCCGGGGGGAATCATAGCTTTGTTGTGGGGCCCTGTCCCCGCAGAGTCCAGAGCTCAGTCTGGTCTCTGTCCTCGTCCCGGTTCCCGGAGCAAGGGGGATCCCCACCTCATCCCAGGGCTTTTATCCAGGGGGAAGGGGCTAGAGGCAGTGACAAGCCACTACCCAATCAGGGATAAGGTGGGAATGGAAAAGAGTTGGGTTACATTCCAATGTGGGAGGATGGGTGGGGCAGAGGAGCAGGGACAAACCGCATGATACATTTTCCAGAGGAACGGAGTGGTACAGAAGAAACCATTACAAAACCCAATATAAAAATGAAATACAATATAAACCAAATTAATGCACTACAACATGAATTGCAAATTCTATCTTTCCAAATAGTCAGCAGAGGTGTAAAAATATGTAGTAAGCTTGTAACAAAACTTGTTAATGCAATGTAAGAAGCACAGGAACAAGAAGAGCTGCATATTTTTTGTGTTATTATTGTATTTCATTTTTATATTGGGTTTTGTAATGGTTTCTTCTGCAGCCCCCCGTTCCCCTGGAAAATGTATCAGCCCAAAGTTTGTCCCCGCTCCTTTTCCCCACCCATTCTCCCACACTGGAATGTAATCCAACTCTGTTCCACTCCCACCTTATCCCTGATTGGGTAGTGGCTTGTCCCTGCCTCTAGCCCCTTCGCCCTGGATAAAAGTCCGGAAAAGCACGTGGATCACCGTCTTGGCTTGGGGACAGGGACTGGGCTCTTGACCCAGGTGGGGCAGGACCACAGGAGAAAGACTGAATAAAGCCCTTATTTCCCCCGGATCAAGTGCAGACTCTTTCCTTTGCCATCGGCGCGTGCCTGCTCTCTCTAAAGGAAAAGGTTCACAGCCGCTCTGGGATCTTTGGGGCCCTGAGGACAAATCCTTCCAACTGTGGTTTGTTTCTCAGTCTAGCCAAGGCAAAAACAGAGCCAGAGCTCTGAGAGAGAAAGAGAGAGAGAGAACCACAAACAAGCTGTAATACATTTCATTTTTCAACTCAAGCTTCCTTTGGTGCACTTCTCTCTGGGCAGCGCTGCTGGAGCAATGTGCAATCAGTGAACTTTTGGAACTGAAACGTGCTTTGGTTGGTGTCATTGGGAGCAATTAGCAGATGCCCACCTTAGGATCCAGAAGGGTTTTGGCAAGGATTGCTGATGGGGGCTAGGGAAAAGAGGCAGGTGTGCCCAGCTGATCCCCAGGTTGCGTAAATACAGGACAAGAATCCAAAAAAGGGTTTGGACAGGTGGCAGAGCCATACATTTGTGGAGAAGGAGCTGCAAGGACCTCCTAAGGAAAGGTCCAATTGCCATTGGGAAAGCGGGCCGAGGAAAGAAAGCCCCAGTCCAAGAGGGCATCTCCCTTGTTTCAGGACAGCCCAACCCAAAGCTGTCCATGCTTCTAGGCTTATCTTGTGTCCTGCTTTTTGGGATTGAGTGTGGGCAAACCATCAAGAGCCTCCCCAGAATTTTAACCTTGGCCTCCAGAGCCAGAGGCAACCTCCCACCACCTGTGTGAGAAACAGGAATGTGGACAGTGTGCTGCCTAAGGATGTTGGCTAGGGAGCCTCCAGTGACCAAAGCCACAATATAGCTCCATCTGATGGACACGCCCTATCAGCACCCTGAGGAGATGGGACATCCTAATGCATACTGGGACCCTTTGGACAGCTTTGACTCAGACTTAGGGGCATGCAAAGGAGCAGCACTGTACAGATCATGGCCAAAAGTGTGCTTTCCCATGAACTGGGGAGGCCTTGGGGACAGGTTGCCTGGTAGCAAGGCACATGCGCCTGCCTACCCTGTGTTTGTGCTGCTGCTCTTGGGTGATGCAGGGGATGGACTGAGTGTCCCCTCAGACACAGGGCAGAGGGCACACAACTGGTGCGGGAGGTTCATGGGTGGGAGGATTGTGCTGCTGCCAGGCATAGGGACCTTGAGGAGTTGGAGAAGGGAGCTGGCATTCTATTCATATAGTATATATTTCACTTTGGTCAAAAACATTTTTCTCACTATATATTTACAGTATTTAATTGATCATTAATAACAGTTGTGATTGCCCCTAATTTTACTATGCTTTGCCTTTTTAGCTGACTCTTATTTTCTGAAATGCTATTGATATGCTTTGCCAACACTGCTTTTTAATCTACTACAAGTACACAGGCATTTTCAGTGTGTTGTCAGATTTTAGTATTTTCATTATTTCCACATAGATGCCTCCCCTGGATGTCGCTGTGTCCGTCCTCGCGCTTGCAGCGCTCGCAGGCCAGCTCAGTTAGACACTGCGGCAGCGTAGATGGGTCGGGGCAGCACGTCGGACGAGCCGCCTCCTTCCCCGTGGGTTCTTAATTCCCCAGCAGCAGCGAGTGGACTGATGTAGAACGCAACCGCGGTGGACCGAAGAAAGGGTGACTCCTCCAGGCAGGGCAAAGCAGAGTTTATTGCAGGGAGCTAGAACACGGAGCTCAGCATCCCCTGATCCCCTGCCCAGAAGAGCCGGGATCAAAGCTAGACAGGGACTTTTAAACGGGGGAGGGCTGACAACGGGTCAGCCAACCAGGGAACACAGGGGTGGTAACAGGGGTGTCAACCTTGGAACCATTAATCACAGGGGGGTAGGAGGGGATTCCCCGGGCACCAGCCTATCACTCGATGCCTCTCCTGGATCTTTCCAGAATCCAGGGAAGGATCTCCAAGTGACAGACAGGGCGACCACGAGGAGAGGGGGGGGAAGCTGAGAGGGACAGGTGCAGGGAAGAAATGACTGACAGAAAACGTCTACTTATACAACTAACTCATAAGGGGGAAAACTATTACAAACACAGGGGGGTACAGGGAACAAACCATTACAAAAAACTCAATATAAATTACATTAAATAAATAAAAACAAAATGCACACCACCACACCTGGAGAAGATTTTAAATATATGTTTAAACAAAAATATATTTTGGCAAGTCTTCCTTGACATCCCAGGCAGTCTTGATAAACATTGTTATCCAGAGATAAGGAGAGAGAGGAGAAACTGTCATTCACAACTCCATGTAATCCCAGTGGGAAACTACCTACAAAAAGAAGATGCATTCCCTTTAAATTCTTAACTTTGTTAATCAAAACCCATTGACATCCTTATGCTTAATTTAACATAGACATTCAGTTAAGTAAATAAAATCAGATATTATGTGAAATTAGTAAGTGAAAATTAAGTGAAATTATTAATTAGACACCAAAATGATAATTTTTTTTTTTTTCAGTGACAAAGATTTACTAAAAGACCAGGAATATAATTAATGTTATCCTGTGTACTTTGAGTTGCAGGGAGTGATAATGGAAGATTCTAAAGGACACAGCAAATCAATATCTGTCTCTCTGACTTGTGTCACCAGCAAAATTTTTTAAGCTTTGTTCACTGTTGATCTACAGGACATTGGGCCTGCTCATAACAGACAGAGTACACCAAGGACAAAGGTTTTTTGCACGGGAGTTATGATTCATTAACAGAACTTTTAACTACATATGAAAAGGAAAAGCATGAAACCAGGCTCTCTAAGATAAGCCTGAAGGCAGGACACCAGTGTTTGAGGCATGGTGTGGGGTCCTTCAGTCTGCTTCATGATGTGTTGATGGGGGCTGGGGAAAAGAGGCAGGTGTGCCCAGCCGATCCCCAGGTTGCGTAAATACAGGGCAAGAATCCAAAAAAGGGTTTGGACAGGTGGCAGAGCCATACATTTGTGGAGAAGGAGCTGCAAGGACCTCCTAAGGAAAGGTCCAATTGCCATTGGGAAAGCGGGCAGAGGAAAGAAAAATGAGCAGCTGTCTACACACACATCTCTCCACTCTTTGTAAGCAGTGATAGGAAAACCCAGCGCCTTACTGTGGACTGAACATAGTGTCACATTCAGTCAAGGAACAGCCCGTTAAATTTATACTATGACACCTCTTTTATGTTCATAATGTACACTGCAATTGTTTTTGAATATTCAAATGCAAAAATAAACTTCCTGTGAAGCATGTGGTAAAAGCAGTTAATCAGGTGGTTTCTTCACTACATACTCCTAAATCTGTTTTTCCATTATCACCTGAAAAATTGAAGAAAAATAAAATTTGAAAAAATATTGTTTCTTGGAGTAAAACCCATTAATAGCCCTGGGGATTAAATAAATATGTTGGGTAGCCTGGAGCAAATAGTTGAACTTTATCTATTTGAGACTGTATATGATCAATAATACAAAGTAAGAGATGTGAGTGATTCTTTTCTACTCACTAAACCTAATGTGAATTCTGCATTTCTGTTGCAGGAAAATTCACATTTTGCTTGTCCAATCAGTTGGTGTATCTGTAAATGTGGGCTACCAATATCCTGATAACTAGTCTTTAGTTAACAGGTCACTCAATCTAGGAAAGCATAGTGAAGCAAGATTTCCTCCCAAGACAGCAACACGTTCTCCAATCTCAGACTAAATACAAGTGCTGAAATCCCAACAATTTCTACAGGTAAGCTGAAAGAAGAGAGGAATAAGATGAGAAGAACTGGCTCATAAAATTATACCATTCATAAATTAAATTGTTTTTTAAAAATGTTAATTTTAGAACCTATAAAATAATTTTTTGTTTTACTTTTTCAATTAACTTTTAGTTTACTAGAATTAAAAAAAAAAAAAAAAAAAAAAGAGTAATATGTCTCAATCAAACTCTTCACAGGTTTGTCAAAAGGTCTTATAAATAATTTATTCATTGTGAAATTTCCTGTCTTAAGTAGTTATGATTTCAGTGAACTGTCATTTTAATGAAATAAAGTTTCCAGTCTTCATTTGTTCTGGATTTTAGATCTATTATTTGAAGTAAATATAAATGGATTTGTTGCAATGTCTTTTGCTGTGAGTCTCTTTGTCAATTATTTTGTGTTCTATATCTTGTTTATTCTCTTGTGACAAGTGCTCAAAATATAAAAATCATGCTATTTGTTTTTGTAGGCAGATGGGGCTTTGTGCTTGCTTGTTCATTTACAGATGCTCCAAATATGTTCTAAAAATGAAAGTTGTAAATTCCTACCTAAAGTACTTCACTCCTTAATTTCAGTAAGTCTTTCTTTCTAAAAATGTAAAGGGGAAAATTCTACTGAACTTGAAATATAATTTTATTATTCTATTTTGTCTCATTACTTTTCATTTTATTTGTTGAAATTTTAAAAGGAAAGATTGAATTAAGTGAAGTTCTTCCATGTTGCCTCTAATTTTCCTTGAAAA
>JANEHK010000022.1:8612855-8633560 GCA_025960845.1 Tachycineta bicolor | reverse complement strand
TAACTACATGTGGATCCTAGAGAAAATCTTGAAATTATTCAGGTCACTTGGGGATTTGGTTTTTTGGGGGGTTTTGGGTTGTTTTTTTGTTGTTGTTTTGTTTTGTTTTGTTTAGTTTTTTTTAACTTTAAGCAGTGTCTTAACATTTTAAAATTGATGACAAAAATTACAAAAAATATATGTTGCACTTTCGGGAAATTAAATTTAATCTATCATATATTAAATTTCTCACCATAAGATGTGATCTTCATTAACAACTTTATCAAACGGATTATCAGCAATTTCATTTGCAGTAATGCATGGTAAATTTTTATTCACAGAAAATTTTCTCAAGTAGTTTTAATTTTTTTTAATTCCACTTTAATTAGAATTTATTTGTTTTCTGATCAACTGTAATCTGCTTTGATCCACCAGTGGAAGTATCTTATGTGACATGTATTTAGAATTGTATTTAGATTTCACATACCAACTTTGCACCCACTCTCTCATCTGCTCCCTTTTGTCTTCTCTGTCTCATTATTTTGTTTAGTTCTTTATATACCACATTCATTCCAGCTCTGGCCTCCTTATTTCCTTTTAAATCCCACCCAAAGTCCATAAGTAAGTCATAGTAATGATCTACTTGTAGTATTCCCCACAAGACTAGACGACCACCGATGGCAAAAGTAACAGAGTCTGCTCTCTGGCACCAGGTGGGATATTACAGCTTTTTTTCTCAAGTCCTGCCCTGCTTTGCTGGAGGCCTTTCCCAATGACTTGACGATGCCAGAGAGACCTCGCCCCTCCCCCGTCGTGGCCTTTTCCCGCAGGGGGCAGGGCCCAGAGGCAGGGCCCAGAGGCACCACCCAATCAGTGATAAGTGGGAGTGGAACAGAGTTGGGTTACATTTCAGTGTGGGGGATAGGCACTGCTGGGCAAGGACAGATCACGTGATACGTAGAAAAAACATTACAAATCCAATGAAATATAAACTCGATTGATGCATTACAACATTTACTTTTGAATATTTGAACCTTAATTTTAGGAACATTGAATGTTAGTGGTTTCTCTACAGCAGTTATAGTTTACCTGCTGCAGCACTACTTCGAAAAAAACATCCTCTGCAGCTGTCAGTACATTACTGCTTCAAAGCCAATATTTTTTGTCAGGTCTTTTTGTAAGGTGAGGTGATCTTATTTAATAAATGAGGACAGTTGCACCTCTGGGTATGTGGGTGTCTTTATATCCTATTAACAATAGAAGACCAAAACATGATGGGTCCTGTTAAAAATCAATTTCTGGAATTTAATATCATCAGCTGAGAGTTGGGCAGCACACTATCTTTTCAGAAAGTAGCTAGTTCAGTAAGAGACAGAGCAGTTTATCTTTACCTCAAGAGATTATTATTAAGTAAAAATCTGCCTTATCCATCAATATCATTATCAAAATGCATACAGAGATTATTTATTTTTAACAAAGAGAAAACAAAATTTTTTGTTAATAACTTAGACTTTTGTTGTAAATTAAAGTGAAGACATAGTTAGGAAAATATTTTCTGTTATTCAGTGACATATAACAATAAAGGACTTGACTTCCTTTGGAGTAAAACTAGTGGTTACAATTTCCAGGAATGTTAAAATTTGGACAAAATATTCTACAGTAATTAATGTTGGAAAATATCTTAGTTTCCAAAAAATACCACTGAATATTTTTGCCAACTAAAAGTTCTGTAGAAGGCCAAATACTTTATGTCTGTCATGGGGAAAACCTTTTTCTTTTCTCAGTATTTTGCTATAATTTTCCCATGTTTTGTTGACCTTATCCATGCATATTTGTATAGTCCTATCGTATTTATAAATCAGTGACTGGTGGATATATGATGTAATGGGATTAGAAGGAAAAGGCCTGACTGAGTTATTTTTATTTCCATGCATTTTTTGGCTGGCTCAGATTTTTGTGTGTTGAGTTTATGTAAAGGTAAAAACATTCTTAACAATTATTCATTAGTTAGCCTGCATTTCTACCCTATTCAAATGCCCCATTCAAAAGGTTTTATAGACAAAATATAGAAAAAAAAGTATGCTAGAGGGACAAGATATCCTATAGAGTGACCTTGAAATACTTTGGGCCCACATGAAGTTCCTAAAATTTAGCCAGGCTAAGAGCAAGGACCTGCACCTGGTTTGGGTGCCATACCTGGTATAAATATAGACTAGCAGATTAATTGATTGAGATGAATATAGACTAGCAGATAAACTGATTGAGATAAGCCATACAGATAAGGAACTGGGGGTATTGGTGGATCATTAGTTATGATCCAACAATGTGTCCTTGCATATCAGAAATTCGAGTACATCTTGGGCAAGACCATCAGCTGAAGGGATTCAAGAAAAAACCTGGGCCAATTCAACTGGATCTGGAGGTGGGTCAAAAAAATTATCAAAGAGGTGGAACATTTTGCCTGTGAAAGAAAGGCTGGAGAGATGAGGTTATTCACTTGGAGAAGAGAAGGCTGTGGTTACCTTATGACAGACTTTCAAAATATAAATTAGATAGATAGATAGATAGATAGATAGATACCTTTTAATCAAAGCATGTAGTGTCTGGACAAGAAGTAATGATTTTAAACAAAAAGAAGGTCAATCTAGATTAAATAGAAGGAAGAAGTTCTTTACTATATGAAATGTGAGATGTGAGATACTGGAACAGGACCCACCATTGACAGTGGTCAAGGTCAGGGTGGATGAGGCTTTGAACAACCTGGTCTAATGACAGATATCTCTAGATGGGTTGGACTGGATGATCTTTGAAGGCCCTTTTCAAGCCAAACCATTTTATGATCGTATGATTACGCTTTGAAGCATATTTTTTTAAATTCAGCCAAGAAGTAAATACCTACTTTGTCTACCATTGTTCTAAATATAATAAAATACTGAAAACACTGGTGTCACAGCATTCAGCTATCACTAAAAATTAGACCCCCTACAACCTATTTACTTACAGAAGATAATATACACATATAAACACAAACTATTTTCCTATCATAGTATACTGCTGTGCCCATGCTTCTTTCATATTTTTTTAATAATATAAAACAAAATAGAAAAAGCTACATATATATACACATATATGTTGATATTCTAAAATTTTTATATTTTGGTAACAGTGATTTTGAACAGTAAATTTTGAAGTTTATTTTGGTGGAATTAACGCAGTATTTACTAAAACACACTATTAAATGCTGTACGTTAATGTGCTGGTTTGAGCTGGGGTAGTTACCTTTCTTCACAGTGGCTGGTATAGGGCTGTGCTTTGGATTTGTGCTGAATACAGGGCTGATAATTCAGAGATGTTTTTGTTATTGCTGAGCAGGAATTGCACAGGACAAAGGCCATTTCTGGTTTTTGTACAGCCACGCTGGTGAGAAGGCTGGGGGTGCATGGGAGGTTGGGAAGAGACACAGGTGGGACAGGTTACCCCAAGACACCACAGGGATATTCCAGACCATGTGACATCATCACCCTGCTCTGCTGGGGATGGCTGACCACCTGCCCACCCATAAGAAGCTGTGAATTCTTTCCTTGTTTTGCTTTTTTTGTGTCATCATCTTTTGCTTTCCTTATTAAACACACTATAACTCAACTCATGGGCTTTGTAGCTTTTACCCTTGCAATTTTCTCCCTGATCCTGCTGTGTGGGAGGAGTGAGCAGCAGTGTGGGGCTGAGTTGCTGGCTGGGGTTACTTAAATGCAGAAAAAAGGCTGGTTTTCAGAAAAATTATGAATTAGAATCAAATTCTCTGTGGGAAAGATTTTACTATTTTTCCTAGCTTCTTGTGAATTTTGTTTTAACTGTTTGTTAAGAGAAAAATCTCTGTGTAATTAATTTTTCTTTCAATATGGCACTTTAGCATTACCTACTTTTAGAGTTAATAAAGAACATTTAAGCATATGCCTCAATTAGGACACACTCTCTTCAACAAGCCATTTAATTATATTAATTAATTATAATAATTTCAACAAACTCATTGATATAGTTATAATAGGAATAAAACTGGGCCAAGAAGAAAATATAGAAACTGTTCTGTTAGATGTAACAAAGCCTGTTGTTAAAGTCTTGGCATTAGAAAATATTTTCTGATTCTTTGACAGAATTTGTAACCCCAATTCATCTGGACACTAGAAAAATTGCACATCCCAGAACAGAACTAAACTGTGAAGAAAGACATCTTAGAGACTATCAGACTTTTGTTAGTAATGTGTCTGAAAACCAAGTCCTTTCAGGAAGTCTTTATTCAGGATTTCTGGATATCCTATTTTTTCAACACCTGGTGACAATAGGATATTTTGTTATAAGGAAAGATGAGTTCTTAAGAGGTACAAAATTGTATTATTTTTCTTAAAAATTGCAAAACTTCATGGTTTTGCCTGCTCTCCTTCTTTAGAGTATTACACTTTAGTGTACTCTAGTATAGCATAGATCTATGAAAATGTCCTTGTGTGACTTTATGATGCTGAATTGTATCCCCATTGGTCTGTTTAGCCCAGAAATCAGTTTTGCACCTTTAAAACTAGATCTGAGAGTGAAAGGGGAGAGAAGGAGAATCAATGGAATGTCTGAAGTGGCTGTATTCCAAACATAGAGATAAGAGCTTTAGCTTTCTCTCTCACAGACTGTATTGTCTACAGCATGGACAGCGGAAGAGAGCTCTCTTTTGCTTTTAGCTAGTATTTTTTTTTTTTTTTTTTTTTTTTTAGCTAGCTGAGGCAGGGAAGTTCCCTGGACAAGGGTTTTTCTTTTTCTTGGAACTAATCAACCCTGCTCTGGACTGAAAACCCAGAAAAGCACCAGGAGCTCACACCTGTGGCCCAACAGGGCCTGGGACGTGGCATTTTCCAGCGCAGGAGGGACTGATAAGAGACTGAGTGAGCTGAGCTACATCCCACTTTCTGAAGGACTTTCTGAATTTGCCATCTCCTCAGAACAGCAAGAGGCTTTCTTGTTTAATATTATTCTTCTCTTTATGATTGTGAATACTTTGCTTGTTAAATAAACTTTTTTTTTTTTTTCCACTTTTCTTGAAAGAAATCTTTTTCTGAGCCAGTATTGGGAGAAACTGCTTGAATCTGCTTTCTAGAGGGACCCCTTTGGAAGTTTCCTCTGAAATTTGCCCTAAACCAGGACAGCAATTGACTTTGCCTCAAGTAACTCATATCCCCATTATCAGTCTTCCCAAACACCCTATACACCAAACAGTGTTTGAGGCACTTTGAGCTAAAATGCAGAGCTGTGTTTTCTGAGAAACCTGACCCTTATAGAAAATTCCTTGGGAGTTTTCATAACAAGGACTTTATTACTCAAATAGATTGGAAGTTACTCTCTCCCCTCTACTCAAGTCTTTTGAGACCAGAGTAAGATGGGATCTGTTGAAATGAGTCCAGAGGAGAGACACTCAGTTGAACAACCCATTCCTCTTCTCTGCACCTGAGAAGCCCAACTTTGGGTGCTGAATACTGCTCTGGGATCTCCAGAACAAGAAAAATAGGGGCCAATTAGATTGGGTCTGGAGATGAGTTACAAAAATTACGAGTGTTATTCTAGAATCTTGCTTTGGCAATGATAATACTTTCTGTATCTCTAGTTGCATTTTCACTGGTGTAGCACATTCCATATAAAAGTATTTAAAGTTTTTCTTCAGTTTAGCAAAGAGAGACTACATAATTACTTCCAAAGATTAAACACCTGGGGTTTTATTCTAAAAAAAAAAAAATTGATAGCGGTTCAATATTCCTCTTTGTGTCTAGAGACTAACTTGTGGTGGAAAGCAACCAAATAGATGCAGTTTAATATATGTTTCATTTGGCTTTTTCCTAAAAGCCTTTTGGGGTTTAGTATTATTTACAGAAAACCCATTGTCCTATAAATATCATTATTGTGTACTAAGTACTCAACTGAGAAGAAAGGTTTAGAGTTGGTCAGAAAAAATACTAGGAAAGCCAAAACTTTAAAGGAATAACTGCTTTCAGACATTTATTTCAGGCAGGAGTTAGTTAACATCTCTTCAACTGCCCTACTTTAAAAGTCACATCATCTGTAGCTCCTGAATGAGGCCTGAGTTAGCACTCAGTACATATACCCAATTAAGGACCGAAAGCAGTGTTTTTATTAACATATATGCTTGAAAAAACATATGCTCATGTAAGTGAGCAATCGTATCGGGCTTTTTGTGCAACAGTTGCTGCGTATTGTTTCTCTATGTCTTTTTTCAAGGTTCACTCTTCTACAATCTGTTTTTGTGCATGCACAAACATAAGTAGTAACTTAAAACTCACATTTTCCCAAGTGCCATATTCCATAATGATAAGAATTTTGGAATTCCTTTTTCAACTCTAATGTTTTTCATTGCTAAAAAGACTCAACACTAACATGGCAGTCCCTGTATCCCTATTCAATTTCAGTTTTCAGTGGTGATTAATAAGGATTCCTCAGATGAATAAAAAATTCAGGTTGGAGATATTTGTTTCTTTGCCAAGGTACTATCAAGGAATTTGCCCCTTTAAGTAGACAATATTTATAGCTGATGGTTCAGGGGAAAAATGGAGAGTTGTGTTAAGGATGTTAAGAGCAGTTCCTACTGAACATTGCAAAACTGAAGTCTGCTATGTCTTTCTTATTCATTTTAATTTTGAAGAAAAATAATTCATAGATTCCAAAGTCATCCAGGTCTTGCACAATCTAAAGACAACTACATAGTTGTTTCAGATGGCATAACCGAATTATTTTGGAGGTCAAGTGAAAATATATTCAACCATAAATGCAAAGGATAATTTTTATAAGAAAAATACTTCATAACTGTGTGAGTTGTTTTCTTTATATGTGTGGTGATTGTTGCTTGGGTAAGAATTTGTTTAAGAATGAAAAATCTGGCTGAAGAGGTTTCCAGATGAATATTTTCTAATTATAGTTCCTGGAGCACTAAAAAATACTAATCTATATCTGAGTACTTATTGGCAAAATTTGAACAAGATTATTTATTTAATCTGTTATTTTTTGTTTGTTTGTTTTAAATTGTAAAATTGATTTCCACATGTTCCTATAACATTCAGCAACAAATACGTAAGATTAGAAGTCTCTTATGTGCTTTTACAGTGCTTAGCACAGCTTGAGGTCTTGTATCATTTGAATACTAAATTAAATGAAATTAATGCTTATTAAGAACAACACTAATAATATTGTTATTGAAGTGCTAGATTTGTATGATCCTGTCCAGATACTGAAATACTCCAGAGATGCTTCACTTAAGAAGAATCTTGCTGTCTTGCATTCTTGACTGCTACAACTTTAAATTTAAAAGTTGGAGAGGTTTGAGGATTTCCATTTATTTCTGGTAGCTTTTCTCAATGAAAATATATATTTATTTGCACTGGGAAACCAGTTGTTGATGCAGAATACAGAAATTCAAACATCAGCTTAAATGCTTATTGTTCTTCTCAGCTAAACCACTCTTTGACTGTGGAGGATTCTATACAAGTCCATCAGCATTCAGAAACTGATTATAAAGGTAATTTTAACTTCTTAATCTATTATAGAAATCCAAATTCTAGAAAGATCTAGCAGTTTCAAAAAATATTTTTAGATATATAGCCCAGAGAACAGGGGGGAATCAAGGCTAGTTCTCTGATAAAATTAATCATTTTTTATGAATTAATAAAAATAGTTAAATTTGCAGTTTCCACAGATGACTAACATACTATTTTTTTTAAAATATTTTTTTTTTTTTTTTTTTTTTTTTTTTTTTTTTTTTTTTTTTTAATAAGTGTTGTTCATTTTCATTAGGGTTAGTACAGTTTTGTTTCTACTTATGGAGAAATGTAGAATGTATTTCCGCGTCAGGACCAAGGAATTGCTTTTGAAAGGACAGGGACCTATCAGAGGGTTAGTTGGAATACTGGCATCTGGTTTTGACCACTGAAAAATTTCAGTTATGACTTTGGGAAGTACCATATAAAGCCCCTTGATTTCCTGCAGGTCAGCCCTTTTTTCCCTTTGGCCAGAGAAAGAGACAGGTATCATCGAGTTTGGCCTGCTGCTCCACCCCTGCGCCACACCGCACACCCCCCCCACCCCCTTTTGGGGGGGACCTGGCCTGAGTCCTAGCTGGATTCCATCGGCTCCTGGGTGAGGTGGGAGGAGAGGTTGCAGCTTTACAACAACTACTTTCTCCAAACTTCCCCAAAGCAGGGAGGGATCTCTGCCGGGCCCCTGATAAAAGCTATGGGCTCCATTTAGGCCAAGGCTGCCCCAGTTTACACTGAGGGGTGGGCCAAAAAGGCATTTATGAATTTATGATCCTGCCTGGGTGTTTTTGTGGTTTGGTTTGGTTTGGTTTGGGTTTTTTGTGGGGGTTTTTTTGGGGTTTTTTTGTTTGTTTGTTTGGTTTGGTTTTTTGGCTTTTTTTTTTTTTGTTGTTGTTTGTCTGTTTGTTTTTGGTTTTGGTTTTTTTTGGGGGGGGGGTTGGTTTTTTTTTTTTGGTTGGTTGGTTTTGTTTTGTTTTGGTTTGTTTTGGTTTGGGTTTTTTGGTTTGGTTTGGTTTGGTTTTTTTTTCTTTTTTTTTATTACAGACTGCCTGGGTGCTCTGATCTCTGATCTTTCAGTGTGAGTTCTTCCCCCTCACCAGCGGGGCCTTGAAAATCTAACACCACGAGCTGAGCTGCAGCAAGAGAGATAAAGACTCTGGGCAGATTTAACCCTTTCCTGGCAACATGAAGCTTCCAAGGCTTAACCCTTCCCTGAGAAAGAAAGGAAAAGAGACAGAGTGAACATGAAGAAACAGCATAAAGTTAGTGGAGGAGAGTGAAAAGACTATTGGGACAGTGGGTTGAGGAGTTGGTCGTTCTATTCTTATTGAGCCATGGAAATGAACTTTATGTTTAGATTATCTCTTTAAATCATGGGAAAGATATGCATTTGGGGAGATGATTGTATAGATCTGTGTGTGGATTTGAGCAAAGGTATTTGTGATGGACTAAGTAATATTAATCCTATAAGATGCTTGAACAGAGAGATCAGAAGCCCTCTGCGCCAGTGAAGAAGTAAGAAGATAGCTCTGTTCCCTGAAATGAAGAATCCTTGGCTTTTGGAGTTATTAATCTTTAAACAGTGACACCCCAGCATGCAAGAGTCTAAGGCCCATGACCCATAAGCAGCTTGGGAAACTGCTAATGAGAGGGCTCACAAAAGCAGGTTTCCCCAGGTGGCTGTTTTAGTGACAGATAAAAAACCCGCAAGAGAAGTGTTCTAGGTTGTCAGTGGGATCCATTACTCTAAGAGAGACCCTTCTCCTAAAGACTGGGTGAAAGATTATTTTCAAATGGTGAAACTGACTGAAAATTACACGTTTTGTCTCTTTATGTTGTTTTGTAGGAGGGTTAACAGTTTGTAAGGGGAGGGAAGAGTGTTTTTGGAGTTTCATTCTGTTTTGTTTTAGTTTTTTCCCAACTTTTTTTTCCCCATTCTTTTCGTGTATGTTAATAAAACCATTTGTTCATTTTTTAAAGGTTGAGCCTGCTTTGCTTTTCTCCTAATCTCTCTCCCACAGAAAAAGAATAAATACTAAGGTCACTACACTAAATTTGGCAACCAGAATTTGCAAATATGGAACTGCTATGTAAGGCTGAAGTACCATGATTTAGGGACATCCATGCTGGCTTAAGTTCCCACATCTTTCCAACTGAGCATCTCCTATAATTTGATTGAGCTGGAATTAAATGAATAAACAAGCCCTGAGTAAAAATTGTAAGTAATATTTATAACATAAGCTGTCTCAGTAATCTTGTGTATATCAGAGCTGTATTACTAGGTGAGAGAAGCAAATCAAACAAATTCATAAGAAAGCCATCAAGTGCAGCTACACTATCATTCTGCAGCTGTGTAAATTGTGATTTACCTACACACTGATTATAGAATGCAGTTCTGGCTTCTTAATTTTAATAAGCATAAGTAAACTAGCCTGGAAAGTCATCTTTTTCTAGGCAATAATGTTTATAAAATATAATTTTTAAAGTGTTTCAGTGTGTAAAACTTGTGAATCAGCTGAGTCTTACTTCTGAAAAAAAGACTTGGGAGATGTCTAAGACTACAGATTTACAAAAATATAATCAGTATGTTTAAGTTCAGTGAATACCAGTTTCTCCCTCTTTTAAAACTAGTTACCATCAAACAAAAACTAAAAAGAGGTAAGTTCACAGAGTCAGAAAGAGGCAGATATTCATTGAGAGGTGTATGACTAGCCACAGTTCTGTCTAATGGAGACAATAACATGTGTGCTACTTTTATTTCATCCTTAGCATGCATTTGAGACAATGGGTTAGAGACAGTGCGCTGCTTTGAGTAGACATTTAGACCAACTCTGTGCATTCATCCATCCAGTGATCTTTTGGCAGTGACAAAATGAAAATGAGGTGGAGGAAGAACTATTAAGAAATTGCCTGACTACTTACACATAAGGGATATTTCTTCAAAACTCTTTCCATCATTAGACTATAGAGTGAAAATGAGGTGGAGGAAGAATTCATAAGAAATTGCCTGATTACTTGCACGTTGTCTCAGTTTGGAAAGACAGGTATCTGCTAGAGAGAGGCAGGCCTCTCTAGAAATGGGGAATTCCAATCCCTTCCCTCCGTGTTATTATAATTTGGAAGATTAAAAAAAACCACTTTTCAGTCAGAGCTATGGGGAAAGGAATAACAGTCCTTTACTAGTAAATATAACAGGACAGACAAACAGCAGCAGCAACTATAATAATAATAAAACAGAACCAAGAACCCTGAGGGGCTTTGTCTCACAAGTCCCAGGCAGTCTGATCTCTTGGGACCCCAAGAGCACCAAACTGAAATGGTGGACACTCCGGGGCTGATGGCTGGAAACAGTGGGTTGTCCCGGCAGGCAGGGGGTGTCCTGAGAGACAAAGTGAGCAGTGCTGAAGAAGCTGCGGTGGCTGGACCCAGGCTGACCCAGGTCCAGCAGGGCAGGCGAAGAGCTCTGAAATCCTGGGCACTCCAGCAGATGACAGAATTCCCAGGACTGGACTCCTCTGCCAACAGTGGACTCCACGCAGCTAGCCGTTGCTTGACTGTCCTCCCCGGAAAAACTGAGAGCAGTGAAACCACCACCCTCAGCTCCTGGGAGCCTTTTTCTCCCCTCAACTAAACTGAGTGATCCACTTCTTTTGTATGGGGCAAGCACCCTTTTAAGCATCAGTATTTATTCTCCTAGCAACTTATGGGGGAGGAAATTCCACAGGAAAAAAACCCCAACACACGTAAGGGATATTTTTTCAAAAATCTTTTCATCGTTAGAATATACTGGCAACCAAATAATTATTTAAATACTATAAAATGCTAGAAACATTAACTACTATGTGCACTTGCTATCTAACTTTGACTGTCACTAGTTTATCAGTTATCAGTATCACTTCTGCTACCACTTTTTCTTTTCCTATTCTTTTCACCATCCTTTGCAGAGCATTAGTGGTGCCAATACCTGGAATTTTAAATCTACAGTTTCTAGGCCAGAAACTCGTACAGATGACTGAGCCACTTACAGAACCCATCCTACCATACCTGTATCCTTCTGATAAATTAGTATGTGTGATGGTAATAATGACAGTGAAGAGCATCATATATGAAAAGTCATGGAATAGATTCTGGATTTAACAGATGGTGATAGAATACATAGCTTTGATTACATCATGCATTGCAAACCAAAACATTATTCACCCCTTATTCTATTACCATCTGCATTATATCCAAATCAATACTGTCTTTAAACTTCACTTTGTATGTATGTACACAATGAAATCTTACACACAGTTCTCATTTAAGATTAGGTTTCCCTGCCCTGTGGTAAACAACTGTGTTGGGGGTTAGGTTTGGTGGGTTTTTGTTTGTTTGTTTGTTTGTTTTTTCCTACAGAATTTTTCCCCCATAAGTTGCTAAGAGACTAAATACTGATGCTTTGAGGGTGCTTGATCCTCACAAAAAAAGTGGCCGAGGGAGGGGGAAGATCACATAATTTGGGCAGAGGGAAAAGGACAGTGCTGGGGGAGCTGAGCATGCTCTTCCTGCTCTTGGCATTGGAGAGGACGGTCAGGCTGGTGCTTGCTGTCGGAGGAGTCCACTGTCGACAGAAAGTCCGGTCCTGGGAATTCTACCATCATCCATCATCTGCTCATGTGCCCAGGAATTTGGAGCTCCCTTCACCTGCCCTGCTGGAGCTGGGCCAGCCCCTGCACAGCCGTCACGGCTTCTTCAGCGCTGCTCACTTTGCTGGGACACCCCCCTGCTTGCCGGGACATTCACCCCACCTGCTGGGGATACCCCGCTGTTTCAGCCACCAACCCCGGAGTTTCCACCTTTCCAGCTTGGTGCTCTTGGGGTCCCAAGAGATCAGACTGCCCCAAGCTTTGTGAAACAAAGCCCCTCAAGGTTCCTGGTTCTGTTTATTATTAATGCTGTAGTAATTGTTGTTTGTTTGCCTTGTTATACTTACTAGCAAAGACTGTTAATGCTTTCTCCATAGCTCTGACTGAAAATCCTCTTTAATCTTCTAAATTATAATAACTTGGAAGGAATAGATTGGAATTCCCCACTCTTAGAGAGACCGTGCCCCTCCCTATCAGATACCTGTCTTTCAAACCTAGACAAACTGGTTTCTCCATCTTTCTCCATCTTTCTACATTACTCACCAAGTGTAACCAAGTCCAAACAGATGGGTTTGCCTTTCCCTGAGGTGGGATTAATCCAAACAGTCTTTCCTAAAATACTTTTCATGTGAACCACAGGGACTTTATCCACTGTGTGCAAAGGTTCAGACTGGGCAGGGCCTGCTTGATTGATTGACCCTTGAGTGTTGACCATCCAGGGGGCCTTTGCTAAGTTCACTACCCAATTTTTGAAAGTCCCCCCACCAAGGGCCCTCAGGGTAGGTTTAACTAGTCCATTCCAGTGTTCAACTTTCCTGGCAACTAGTGCATGATAAGGGAAGTGATATATTCATTCAATGCCACATTCTCTAGCCCAGGTGTTTATAAGGTTGTTCTTGAAATGAGTCCCATTGTCTGATTTGGTTCTCTCCAGGGTGCCATGTCTCCACAGGAATCGCTTTTCAAGGCCCAGCATGGTGTTCCAGGCAGTAGTGTGAGGCACAGGGTAGGTCTCCAACCATCCTGTGGTTGCTTCCACCATGGTCAGCACATAGCGCTTGACTTGGCGGGTTGGGGAAGGGTGATGTAATCAATCTGCCAGGTCTCCCCATAGTTATACTTGGACCACTGCCTGCCATACCTGTTCGGCTTGCTTGATTGCAGTGCATGTCTCATGATCATGGATAACCTGAGAAATACTGTCCAAGGTTAGATCTACCCCTCAGTCTTATGCCCATTTACAGGTGGCATCTCTGCCCTGATGACCTGAAGTGTCATGCACCCGTCGCGCTAGGAATAACTCTCCTTTGTTTTGCCAATCTAAACCTATCTTTGACACCTCTATCTTTGCAGCCTGATCTTCCTATACCTGCTCCTCCCAAGTCTTGGGGACATGGGCATCTGTGGCAGTACAAAGTTTGTTTTGTTAGGTTGTGGATGATTTGTAGGGTTAATACTTAAGGTTCTTCTAATGAGTTTTGGAATGGTTTATTCCAATATACCCCCGTGTCCCTAATGGTTTTCCCCTACCTTGTTTGTTATATAACAATTCATTATCTGTCGATCACCTCCTACCCCCCACCTGTCCCTGTCCATCATCTTTCTTTCCCCCTCTGGCTCCTGTCTGTCACATCAGACCCTGCCCTGGGGTCTGGAAGGTTCCAGGGAGGGCGTTGAGTAATAGGCTAGGGCCAGGGGTATCCCCTGCCATCTCCCTGGGACTGGTCCCCTTGTTCATGGTTGACACCCCTTGCTACACCTTGTTATGTGTTGATTGGATGGTCCTTTGTCACCTCCCTCAGTACCACCCCTGAATAAATGCAGCTGTCAAGCCTTTGTTCCGGACTCTCCCAAGCAGCAGCTGAGAGGAGCCGAGGTCCCGTCTGGGGCTTCCAAATGAAGTTCTATCGTTTACCTGCTCAGAGAGTCTGGCTTCCTTCCCCCGCCAACGTTGCTTCCATCACTGTCTGGTCCGTCGCTGAGTGGGGGAACCAACACCCCATGGGGAGGAGGAAGCTAGTGAGGTTAGTGACCCCAACCTGCAAAGTGTCCACCACGGTGTGACTGAGCTAGCCTGTGGACACTCTTAGAAAGGCACAAGGTAGACACCGTGACAGCGCTTGTGGCACCCAACATGGGGTCCCCATGATGGACTTCCACAGGTAGCTTCTCTACCCAACTGGCAATGTCTTTCCACTCATCTGCAGCCCAGATTGGTTTTCCCCTATGCTGCCAAATTAGCCTTTTTCCATCTTTCCAACCCCACAGAGCATTGGCTACTATCCACGAATCAGTGTAGAGGTCAAGCTTTGGCCTCTTCTCTCTTGTGTCCAGGGCTAACTGAAGAGCTTTGAGTTCAGCAAGTTGACTTGATCCACCTTCTCCTTCAATGGCTTGTGCAACCCATTGTGTGGGGCTCCATTCAGCTGCTTTCCACTTCCAGTTCATCTGTACAATGCAACTGTAACCACCAGTGAAAAGAGTGCAGCATCTTTCTCCTGCTAATGGTTGTAGGGTGGAGCTTCTTCAGCCCGTGGCACTTGTTCCTGCTCCTCTTTGTCCATGTGACCAAAGTTTTCACCTTCCAGCCAGTTAGTAATTATTTCCAAAATCCCAGGACGATCGGGGTTTCCAATGCATGCATGCTGTGTGATGAGGGCAATCCATTTGCTCCACGTGGCAGCAGTGGCGTGGTGGATAGAGGCAACCTTTCCTTTAAACATCCACCGCAGCACCGGTAGTCGGGCTGGCAGGAGGAGTTGTGCTTCAGGGCCTATTACCTTCAATGCAACTTGAACTCTTTCACAGGTAGCCAAGATTTCCTTCTCTGTGGGAGTGTGGGCTTCAGACCCTCTGTAACTTTGATTCCAGGATCCCAGTGGTCAGCCTCAGGTCTCCCCAGGCACCTTCTGCTAAAGGCTCCAGGACATGCCATTTACTGCAGAGTAAAGCCCATTCCTCACCTCTGGTCCTATCCTGATTGGGCCAAGGGCTACTGCATGAGGGATCTCCTGCTTGATCTGGGCAAAGGCCTGTTGCTCTTCAGGGCCCTCCTGGAAAATGTTCCTCTTGCAGGTAACCAGGTAGAGAGGGCTCACAATCTGGCTGTAATCAGGAATATGCATTCGCCAAAAGCCTATGGCACCTAGGAAATGTGTTCAGCAATATCATGGAGCGGATCCTTATGGAGCCTGTGCTAGGGTGCATAGGAAACAGAATAGGGACTAGTGTCCACCAGCATGGCTTCTCTGAGAGCATATCATGACTGTCAAAGTTGGTGGGCTTCTATGGATAGTATTGCTGATTGAGGGGAGAGTTACTGACATCATCTAGCTGGACTTGACTGGTGTCTCTCAACTGGATAGACATGGGTTACATAGGTGGACCATCCAGTGAGTAAGAAATGGACTGGATGGTCACACTCAAAGAGTTACTGTCAGTGTCTGGGTGGAGATCAGTGATGAGTGGTGTTCTTCTGTGATCTATATTGGGACCAGTATAATCTTTTTAGGGGACATGGACAGTGGGATTGAGCGTACACTCAACTAACCTGTGGTTGACACCAGGCTTAGTAGTCTAAGTACTCCAGAGGAAAGTAATTCCAATCAGACATACCTCAATAGATTAGAGTGGTGGGTACATGTTAACCTTCAACACAGCCAAGAGCAAGGGTAGTTCCAAACACAGAGACAGTCTGGCTCATTAGATTGAGAGGAGTTCTCCCAAGAAGGAGCTGGGATAATGGTGGATGAAAACCTGAATATGTCCTGGTAATCATGTGTGCTTGCAGACCAACCACATCCTGGGCTGCAGATCAAGGGATGCAATTTTACCCCTTTACAGTGGCTCTGTGAGGTCCCAGCCTCTGGAGCACTGAGTCCTGATCTGGAGTCCCCAGCACAAGAAGACATAAACATGCTTGAGTGGGCCTAGAGGAAGTCCACAAAAATTATCAGGGAGTCTGGAGCACATCTGCTATGACGAAAGACAAAGAGTGGGAGCTCAGCCTGGAGAAGAGAAGGTTCCAGTGATTTATTAGAGCAGGCTTTCAGTGATTTGAAGGGGCCTACAGAAAGGTGACAATAGAGTATATCAAGGATGGCGGTTATAAGACAAGGGGTTTCAGTTTTAAACTGAAAAGGGTTAGATGTAGATTTGACATTGGGAAGAAATTCTTAACACAGAGAATAGTGAAGAACTGGAACAGGTTTCCCAGGGTACCTGTGAATGCTTCCTCCCTGGAGTTGTTCAAAGCCAGGGCTGCAAGTCTGAGTAATCTAGTCTAGTGCTAGTATCCTTGTACAAAGCAGGGGAACTGGAATGAGACAAATTTCAGTTATCATTTATTCCATGATTAATACAGCACTTTAGAAATGTTTGGCATTCTTAAAAAACATTTTTCACAAAACCATGTAGTTCACTTTTTCAGTTACTCATGTACCTTTTTAAAAATCCATGACCTCACTTACTAGATTAATTTATTCAAGACAAGGTGCATTTTGGAATGAGCTTCTTTTATAATACCACTTTTTTCCTCTTTGTATGTCAAGAGGAGGAGAGAAAAAAGACCAGGAAACCATAATCTATGTCTTTAATGAATGGATGTGGCAGTAAATAAATAATAAACAAGTAAAAAACCTTAAACTCTTGAGCATTTCACATAATAAATTGTTCCATTTACTCTGACCTTTTCTTACAAATACCTTAGTGAGTCGGAAACAGTTACTGAGATTCCTACATTTATAATATTAATTTTTCCCTGTGATTAGATAATTGCAAGCTAGAGTATGTAAAAGCAGCGTACTTTGGTTTTCAAATGTTTCATTTAAGGTAGTGACACAGTAAGTTTCTGCTTTCTTATCCATTTAGTAATCTCTAATTATTTTAATTTTTCTTTCCTAGATCAGATTTAAATTAGTATCTACAGTTAATAGCTTAGCAAACTTAACTGTGGATATGAATCAATAATAGTGGATCATTATTTTCACAGGACAAGCTCAGTTTTATCCGACGCATTCAAAATTGTATTTTTTATTGTACATATTTACATTTCCCTCCATCACTTTGAAACCTTCCTTTAATTCATGCCTGCTAGCTGGTTTGCAGTGTTGCAAAACCATGGCTGGGATTTGGAACAATCTTAAAGGCTGAAATTGGCTCACTTCTGAATCCAGTATATCATGGAATTATACTGAAATATCTATTTATATCTATGAGATAACCTACAGATTCTGAGCGTTCTTTACACATTACAGAGTGAATATACAAAATGAACTTTTATAAGGCTTATTTAGACCTACATATGTTTTTTGAAGTGTCTTCTAATTGCTCTTTGACATGGCTGCAAGACAAGGTCAAACTGAGAGGGTTGTAAAGATATTAAAATCCTAACAGATAGCTGGCAGACATATCAGTGTTAAGCAAATCACTCAAATATGCTACCACCTTTAAAAGGGTATCAGAGTTCATCAATACTCCTCAAAGTTATCTAAATTTTAAGCAGGTAACTGAGTCCCCTGAATATCAATTCTTTGCTGGTATAAGGTGCTTTACTGAATCACAGTTTTTCTATTGCAGAAGTCATAGATTAATTAACATAATAAAAGACAAATAATTATTTATGTGATGCCATTACAAAAAGCTCATGAAATCAAATCAGTAACATTAAATTACTACCAGCAGCATCTCACTTCATATTTTAGCAAACAGTAAGGAAAGTTGAGGGTCATTTTATGCTGTAAAGCAAAATTTAGATTGTGATTTTCAAACACTGAAAGGCTTTGGGTTGTTGGTAAGAATCTGGTAGTAATACTGCTTATTACAGTACATACACACATAAAAAGTCATATATCACAGTTAAAAATAAATAAATGATAATCAGTAAATAACGTGATCACAGCATTCAGTGGGGACTTGGAATATATTCTTCTGGTTGCCAGACATAAAATTTGTGGCATACTAAGATAGAATCTAAGTGGAGGCAGTTTTCACATTGAATGGAACCTGCTTACTACTACTACTATGTAGTAGTAGTACTACTACTACTGATATTACTACTACTATGTAGTATCAGCACTGGCTTTGGACACCCTAAAGACTTTTAGCATGTGCTATATTGTTATTGGAAAAGTCCTAAAAGCAGAGCCAAGAAGTAGCAATATTCAGCTTTTCTCCCCTCGATTCCTAAGGGATTGTTATGTTTATAGTTGGTGATTTGGGCAATTCACTCTGAGCTATTTTAAACTGTTTCTAGTATGGAACATTTGTCTAGACAGTTTCTAAAGAAGAGGTTTAGAAGCTTCTTTACAGGGTAATTTTTACCAGTGGTCTTAGGTGCATTGATAGTGGGTATCAATGTGCTAGACTGAGATGTCATCTGCTAAACTTCCTCCACTCTAAATATCAAAGTATTAACAGTGGCTGCTATCCTAGAAAAAACTCTGCTAACCTCTGACATCTCTCATGTAGATGAGTCAGCAAGTAGTCTTACATTAATGCAGGAGAATAATTTCAGTGTCAGCTAATTAATATCCAACTGCTATTCAGGTGGTACTGGAGGAGGAACAAAGGGCAGGAGCAGAAACAAAAGATAATTCAGTTAATGTAGAAGTCTGCTTTCTTCACACTGTCAATGTCATCTGGACATGGTTTTTCTGGCATGTCATGGGAAAAAAAAGAAAGTCATCTCCATCAGCTTCCAAAGGTCCTGTCCAAGTATTCAAGGCAAATGTTGACAGAACCTGTTCATTGGGAAGCAGCCAGCAAATGCTTGACTACTCCATTAGCACACTTTTTTGGGGAAAAGAATCAAGTCAGATCCAGATTTCATCCAGCAAACTTCAACTATCATGCTGCTGTGGGGAATGCCACTTTCCCAGAAACACTGCTGGGGTAAAGATCGTGCTGGGGTTTTAACATAAACATGAATTAGGGTGGCATTTTGCTTCTTGATACAGGTCTGATTCTTGGTTTTCTTTACTCCTAGGAAGTGAAATGAGTAGTTTGGTTCTTAACTCAGGTTTTGGGGTACTACACTGTGATGGAAACTATCAGACCCAAGATCTGGTAAAAGAGCATATATATTGCTTCATTTTACCACAGAGATTTAATTCTGTACTAATCTGGAAAAAAAAAAAAAAAAACCAAAAAAAAAAAAAAAACAAAACACCACACCCGCCTCTTTCTAATCAGATTGTCTTGACAGCCATTCTGTGGTAGACCTGTCACATTTAATTCATGTTTTTTCCCTTACATTCTGGAAAACATACTCAAATATGTTCTTTAGAATAAACTTCAGTTTCTGGTGCCATAAGGCTCTCTCACTAAATAGAAAATTTTATATCAGCTTTCTTAGAATCAACGAAGTGTCACCTTAAGTCTTAAAAGCAGTAGCTTTATTAAAAGTGGCTTCTGCAGTCATTATGTGAAATGAAAAAGCTCATTTAATCTAGTCCAATTTTTACGTTACTCTTAATTTTCCCAGGGAACTACAAAGCTGAAACACTTTTCAGTAAAACACTTCTTTATAAAATTATCTTGTTTGTCTGTCTGTCATTGAGAAGGAATACATTTTCACTGCCTTAGTATCAGAATATGCATCCTTCCTTTTCTCTTAACTCAGCCACTGGAACCCTAATGATAAGGTAATTTCAGAAGGTACTGTCTATTGTGAAAGCCATCTTATTCACAACATGAGGGATGAGTTCTTTTTCTCCACTAGGAAAGCAGCAATAGTTTCCATACCTGTTTTCTCCACTTAAATAATGTTAGGCCTTTCATGTCCCCCTTCATTTTTTAAAACTGTTGTAGTTTTATGACTTCTGAAGACTTTTTAATAATAATTTCATATCTTGAAATGACAATCACAATCCACTTCTGCTCTCATTCACTTTGATTGATTGTACACAATCCTGATTTCTATAAGGAAACTCTGCAAAATACGTGTTTTCCTCTTGAAGTGGGTGCAGCACATTAGAAATAACAATAAACTATGCTGGAAAAAATATTCATTTAACATCTTATGAACTGGTTTGATACTATTCATCAAAACAGATGGAACTGCCCTTGGATTTTCTTCACATTTATCTTCTGTATACAGCATTCAGTCATTTGTAGTTAGATGTGTTAAAGGGAAGCAAGTAATTAGTAAATTTAATTAGATATTTGCTGCTGTACATAAGGCATGCATACTCATGGATAACTTTAGAAACCTGGGCAACTTAATTAATTCTTGAGCATCCTAATTCTGAACCAACTAAACTTACCTTCTTCAAGATAGCAGCTGAAGCAGGCAGGATGCTGAGCAAATACTGTGTTAAGAAGAGAGAAGAGGAAACACTGGAAACAGGATATCTGAATTTTTGCTCTTTGGCCTGGGAATAGGAAAGGGAGCAGGTAGCCATCTCCAGTCCCTTGGCTTCTACATCACCTTGCCCCCCCCCCCCGGCAAAAAAATGTTACACATCCCTGAGTCAGGTTCTTTTTTTTTTTTTTTTTTTTTTTTTTTTTTTTTTTTTTGTGTGGT
>JANEHK010000022.1:8556641-8584573 GCA_025960845.1 Tachycineta bicolor | reverse complement strand
TTTTTTTTTTTTTTTTTTTTTTTTTTTTTTTTTTTTGTATCAACTTATCTGTAGCTTAGCAATAATTCACTTACACAGTTCGGGTGTGCCAAAATTTTAGTTAAATTTCTATTAAAGACAATAACAATACCCTACTATCAAAGAAATGTAATAATTTAATTCCTGAACAAATAATAATCCAGCTGCTCTACACAGTATTACTGAGAATTTTACAGTATGGTTCTGGAGCAATAAATTCTTTATGTCAGCAAAATATCAACCTTAAAAAAAAAAAAAAAAAAAAAAAAAAGACAGAGAGAAAAAGAGAGAGAGAAAAAGATAAAGGGAAAGCATGCAGCACCTATTTGGTTGATACCTGTTTGCTATTGGTTTTTGTCCTAGGTTACAATGTAAGATGTGACCAAAGTATGTATTCTATCACCATCTACAGGAGCTGTTGAAACTAGGCTGGGCAGTATTTCCCTTGCCCTCTGCCTCCAGACTATCTTCTGTTAATGGCCCATCAATGCCCTGCTGCATGACTCATAGGTAACTCCCTCCAGGAGCTATCTCTGTTTAATGGGCCATCAAGGACCCATTGCAAGACTGATAAAATGATATCAGCCCATTGTGAGATGCTCCGCCCATGGGGAGGAGCCAAGCATTTCCACCCGTATGTAATCTGGGATTTGGGACAGCACAGGCAGCCTTATCCATTGGATTCCCAGAGGACAAGAGCTACTAGACCTTTCTTTGGGATCACTGCTTCAACAAGATGACTTTATCTGGACTGCTACCACCATGGTGTCAGGTTGTATTCTGACTCTGTCAGTGATCTTTTGTACTATTGCATTTATATTTTAGTTTAGTTTAGTTTAGTTTAGTTTAGTTTAGTTTTGTTTTGTTTTGTTTTGTTTTGTTTTGTTTTGTTTTATTTTCCTTTTTTTTCTCTCCTATTAAATTGTTTTTTCTGGCTTGGAGTCTCTCGCTGGTTTTGCCTTCAAGCCAGCACATATTTTTGGCATCCAATGTGGGGCAAAGAAGTACTGAGAAAAGTCAGAATTTCAGTTTTGTAGTGAAAAAGAGAAACAGCTGTCCGCTATGATGCTCAACATGCTTTCATATATCTTATACCTAGCTCTCTACATTTTCCCGCACATGGGGCAGTATTTGCCAGTCTTAATGCCCATGTGTAGACCAGGGTATGGTGCCAAAATTGCTTTATTGGTCTATTATGTTTATTGTATGATAAACTCTGAGGCAATGAGCATCATTCAGAATATATACTCTATTTTGTTTGCTTGTCCTGGTCCAGGATGCTATATCAGGGCTCTCAACAATCACACCCAGCCCCTGTGGGGAGGGGTAAAGAATGATTTTTTCCCAGTCTTTTAGGCCTGGCACAGCAGTTTTCAAAAGTATTGAGTTCTCTCTAGGTGCCAAGGACAGCATAATATTGTCGTTAGTTCTGCTTTGTTTTCTCTGCACGGCCTGCACCATGCTTAGAAATCAAACACTACATGGGGTAGTGCAGCGTCTCCTTGAGGAAGAGGGAAAAAGAAACAAACGTAAAGCAAGGGCATCTGTGTCTACACAAACTGTCACAGAAGAAACAGGAACTGCATCTATGCAGACTGTCACAGAGGAGAAAGGAACCAAAACCAAAGCAACAGTGTCAGTGTCTACACAAGCTATCACAGAGGAGAAAGAAACCAAAGGTGCCATCAGCATCTCCACACAAACCATCACTGAAGCAGAACAACCTAAACCAGTAGCAGTTGCCCCTGTTCAGAAGAAGAAATCAAAGAGCAAATTAGTCCACAGAGTGACTGATGAGGATGTGGCAGGACCTTCGCACCCAGCAGAAGAGACAGAGCCAGAGATCATCACCTGCTCTCTATCCCTGGGTGAACTGCATGACCTGCTGAGGGAATTCACCCGCCAGACAAACGATTCCATCCTGACCTGGCTGCTCTGCATCTGGGACACTGCAGCCAATGACACCATTCTGGATGGAAGTGAGGCCAGGCAACTGGGATCGCTGTCCCGGGATGTGAGCATTGACCAGGGGATCAGAAGAACCTAACAAACCCTCAGCTTCTGGGGGAGACTGCTAACAAGTGTGAGGGACAGATACCTTTGTAAAGAAGACCTCCAGGTGCACCAAGGAAAATGGAGCACAATGGAACAAGATATCTGATGCCTGAGGGAATTGGCTGTACTGGAGATCATCTTCTCAGAAGACAAGAGTTTTCCTAAAAGTCCAGATGATGTCCAGTGCGCATTGCAGATGTGGTTGAGATTCGCATGGCTTGGACCAGAGATGTACTCCCGTTACCTGGCAACGCTGCAATGGAGGGAAGGCGAGGACAAGGCGGGTGTCTTGGTCAATAAACTAAGAATTTATGAGGATACTGTCACCACTCCATTTCATACCTATGTCTCGTCTGTGGAAACAAGGCTGGCTGAGCAAGTCCAGAGTTTGATTGAAGAGGGTCATCAGAAACTGAAAAAGGAACTTAAGGAAGAAATTTACCACATCTCGCCAGAACCAACAAGAGTCTCTGTCATCAGGAGCAGGTATCCGCCAGCTAGGGAGAGAGGATACACTCCACAAGGTGACCTCTGGTCTTTTCTTCGGGAGCATGGAGAAGACATGAGGAAGTGGGATGGAAAACCCACCTCCTCTTTAGCAGCCCGGGTACATGAACTGAAAAGAGAGACAACTACCACAAGGAGCTCATCTAGAGTCAACACTACTCCAGTCTCTCAGGCACAGAACTCCAGATGGTATAGGAAGGATGATATAACTGATCCTCTTGAAGGGACCTCAGGAACATATTTACAGGAAGAGAGCAATGTGTACCATGACCAGGAATCGGGGGGCCCTGCCTCTAGCCAGGCAGAGAAAAGGGACAATCAGATCTATTGGACTGTGTGGATCCGATGGCCTGGCATATCTGACCCACAAAAATATACGGCTTTGGTTGACACTGGTGCCCAATGTACCCTGATGCCATCAAGGTATGTAGGAACAGAATCAATTTCTATTTTTGGAGTGACAGGAGGGTCCCAGCAGCGAACTGTATTGGAGGCCAAAGTGAGTTTAACTGGGAATGGGTGGCAAAAACACACCACTGTGACTGGCCCAGAGGCCCCATGCATTCTCAGCATAGACTGTCTCAGAAATGGATACTTCAAAGCCCCAAAAGGATATCGCTGGGCTTTTGGGATAGCTGCTGTAGAGACAGAAGACATCAGACAACTGAATACCTTGCCTGGTCTCTCAGATGACTCCTGTGCTGTGGGACTACTGAGAGTTGAAGAGCAACAGGTACCAGTCACCACAACAACAGTACACCATCAGCAATACCGCACAGACAGAGACTCTGTGATTCCTATCCATGAGATGATTCATAAACTGGAGAGCCAAGGGGTGGTTGGCAAGGCTTGTTCACCTTTCAACAGCCCTATATGGCCAGTGCATAAATCCAGTGGAGAATGGAGACTGACAGTGGATTACCGTGCCCTGAATGAAGTCACCCGACCACTAAGCGCTGCTGTGCCAGACATGTTGGAGCTTCAGTACGAGCTGGAGTCCAAGGCAGCAAAGTGGTATGCGACCACTGATATTGCCAAAGCCTTCTTCTCCATTCCTTTGGCAGCAGAGTGCAGGGCCCAGTTTGCCTTCACCTGGAAGGGCGTACAGTACACCTGGAACCGACTGCCCCAGGGGTGGAAGCACAGTCCCACCATCTGCCATGGACTGATCCAGACTGCACTGGAAAAGGGTGAGGCTCCTGACCATCTACAGTACATTGATGACATCATTGTATGGGGGGGGGGGGGAGGCAGCAGGGGAAGTCTTTGAGAAAGGAGAGAAGGTTATCCAGATTCTGCTGCAGGCTGGTTTTGCCATTAAACAAAGTAAGGTTAAGGGACCGGCTCAAGAAATCCAGTTTCTGGGAGTCAAGTGGCAAGATGAACGTCGCCAGATCCCCACAGTGGTAATCAACAAGATCACCACAATGTTTCCTCTTACCAACAGAAGGAGACACAAGCTTTCCTAGGTGCCATAGGCTTTTGGAGAATGCACATTCCCAAGTACAGCCAGATTGTGAACCCTCTCTACCTGGTCAGCCCCAAGAAGAACGATTTCCACTGGGGCCCTGTCACCCTGTTTTTTCTGAGTTTTTTAAAGCCTTTTGATTTTTCATAAGCTGGAGTCAGTCTTTTTAGCTTCTGTACAATATTAGGAGCAGTTTTTGCCTTTTCTCACACATGTAACATAAACAAATCCTTTGGTTTTCATTCCCTGTCCTTTGTTTGCATATTTCTAACCTGAAAACAATTGTAACTGACAGTTGGTCTGGCCATTTGGCTGGGAGGTGATAACTCCAGAAACCAATCCACAGCCAGACCCACAAATGTATAAAAAGTAAGAAATAAACAGGCAGAGGGGCTCTTGGCCTGGGCTCAGCCTTGGGCTCTCTCTGAGGAACATGTCTGCCCTGCAAATCTCTTGTCTCCGTGTGGTTGCTTTGCATGCCGTAATCACAGGGCCCTGAACAGCAACAAGCCTTTACCCAGATCAAGCAGGAGATCGCTCATGCAGTAGCCCTTGGCCAAGTCAGGACGGGACCAGATGTGAAGAACGTGATCTACTCTGCAACCAGGATCCATGGTCTGTCTTGGAGCCTTTGGAAGAAGGTGCCTGGGGAGACTCGGGGCCAACCACTGGGATTCTGGAGCTGCAGCTACAGAAGATCCGAAGCCAACTACACTCCCACAGAGAGGGAAATCTTAGCCACCTATGAAGGAGTTCAAGCTGCCTCGGAAGTAATTGGCACTGAAACCCAGCTGCTTTTGGCACCCAGCCTACTGGTGCTGGGGTGGATATTCAAGGGAAAGGCTCCTTCCACACATCAAGCCACCAACATCACATGGAGCAAATGGATTGCCCTCATTACACAGCGCGCCCGTATTGGAAACCCGAATCATTCTGGGATTCTGGAAATTCGCCAGACTTTTGGATTACCTTCTGAAGAAGAGGAGGAACAAGTGACGCATGCTGAGGAAGCCTCACCATATAATGAGTTACTGGGGACTGAAAGACAATATGCCCTCTTCACTGATGGTTTCTGCCGAATTGTAGGCACTAACACTACAGTACAATGGAAAGCTGCAGTATGGAGCCCCACACGACGAGTTGCACAAGCTACCAAGGGACAAGGTGGATCAAGTCAGGTTGCAGAACTTAAAGCCATCCAGCTGGCTTTGGATATTGCTGAATGAGAGAAGTGGCCAAGACTCTATCTCTACATCGACTCGTGGACAGTAGCTAATGCTCTGTGTTGATGGCTGAATCACTGGGAAAAGGCCAACTGGCAGCGCAGGGGGAAACCCATCTGGGCTGCTGAGATTTGGCAGGACATTGCCGCACAAGTAGAGAAGCTGACCGTGAAGCTCAACACTTGGATGCACATGTACCCAGGAGTCAGGCCAACGAAGAGCATTGCAACAATAAGCAGGTGGACAAAGCTGCCAAGGTGAAAGTATCATAGGTGGATCTAGACTGGCAGCACCACCTTATAAGCGGAGGAGGAGTTCCAGGGAGGTTACAACAAGACAACAAATCAGGGGATCCAGGGGTAACAACGTGTGCCCACCCTCAAGGCCTGGACCACTAAAAACGAGAGCTAAAGGAATTTCCCCCAGGGGACCTATCACCTGAAGCCCTCTCCCTGAGATTTCGCAATCCGGAAGGGACCCCTGGAGTGATAGACAAGCTGCCCCAGAGCAAGGAGGGTGGGAGGACTGACACAAAACACCTTGTTATACAGAAAACACAAAAAGGGTTATAACATTGGGGATACAGTGAAATGAACCATAACATAAACTTCTTACAAAAACCTAATAAAACAGTTCTGCACCACCACAACAGTGGATGGAGATAAAGCCCCTGTGGTTCACATGAAAGGTATTTTAGGAAAGACTGTTTAGATTAATCTCACCTCAGGCAAAGGAAGACCCATCTGTGGGGTTGTTTTTGCTCAAGAACCTGGTTCCCCTTAGTGGGTAATGCAGAGAGATGGGGAAATCCGCTGTGTACCACAGGGAGACCTAATTTTAAGTGAGAACTGCTACCACCATGGTGTCAGGTTATATTCTGACTCTGTCAGTGATCTTTTGTACTATTGCATTTATTTTATTTTATTTTATTTTATTTTACTTTTTTTTTCTCTCCTATTAAATTGTTTTTTTTCTGACTTGGAGTCTCTCGCTGGTTTTGCCTTCAAGCCAGCACAGTTTTGGATGGTTTTATTTTGGTAGCGAGCGGCCACAGAGGCAGCTTCTGTGAGAAGCTGCCTGAAACTTCCACCATGTCTGGCAGAGCCAATCCCTGAAGGCTCTGAAGATGGACATGCTGCTGGGCAAAGCTGGGCCAGTTAGAGAGGCTGGTAAAGCCTCTGGTATAACATATTTAAGAAGAAATTCAAAACAAAGCAAACACAGTTTTTCCTGTAGCCAGAGAAGAGGAGGAGGCAAAAAATTGTGAGGGAAACAACAAGGAGACACCAAGTTCAGAGGAGAAGGAGGGACAGGAGGTGTTCCAGGCGCCAGAGCCACAATTCCTCTGCAGGCCATGGTGAGACCATGGTGAAACAGCTGTGCCCCTGCAGCCCTTGGGGATCCATGGGGAATGCAGAGATCCACCCACAGCCCCTGGGGGAGGTGTCCAGGCTGGAGCAGGTGGAGGCCTGGAGGAGGCTGTGCTCCCGTGGGAGACCCAGGAGAGAGTAGGCCCTTTCTTCCAGGCTGGAGCAGACTGTCCTTGGAGGACTGCACCTCATGGAAAGAGAGACCCATGGGCTGCAGTTTTGGGAGCACTGTCTGCCTGTGTGGGCGGCTCACGCTGCAGCAGGTGCGGTTTGGCTGCTGCTCATGAGAGTGGACCCACACCAGGAAAGTTCACAGAGAGCTGTCTTCCGTGGGAGGGATCCCACGGCCTCACAGGGAAAGCACTCCTCTCCTGGAACAGTGGAAGAAGATCTCGGTGATGAACTAATCAAAACCCCATGCCCTGTCTCCCTGCACTGTCGGTGGGAAGGAGAGAGAGCCTGGAGTGATAAGGGTGTTTTAATGGCTTATTTTACTTCTCATTATCATCTTCTGATTCTGTTAGTAATAAATTTACTTTGCAATTTTAAATTGTGCCTGTTTTGCCCCTGGAGTGTTTTCTTCTCATCCTTATCTCAACACATGAACCTTTAGTTAATTTTTTTTCTCTCTCCTCTTCCTAGCTGCGCCAGGGGAAGGTGAGCAAACAACTTTTGTGGGTGCCTGGCACTGGGCCAGTGTTTCTTTATTTGCTTGGGGTTTTTTTTTCCTCTTCATTCTAGGTTTATAGCTTATATATAAATAAACGGAAAAATGTGTTAGTGCTATTTGCTGTGACCTGTCTGTCTTCCACTTCTCTCAACTGAGAATTTCTACTGTTTTGAATGATAGTTGTTGCTAAGATCTCTCTATATATGTTCTTTTGTTCCTTCCTATGTTACTCAGGTATTTCAACATCTCATCACTAAATGAAATTCCAATACATTTTTGGCAAATTTAATTTTCTGCTATCTTGTTGCTCTTGCCCAAGTGGTCTAACTCTTTTATCTACTTCATAGATGTAAGCCATTTTGGAGTATATCTGGCAAATTAGCTGCTCCTTGGATAGCTAAGCCTTTATTATCTACCACTAAGTTTGCTATATGTGAATTTGGGTATCTGTGTTGTCGTGTAATTTCTTGTCAGAGATATCAATTGACTCCTTGAAGCTACACTCGCACTTGATGTTTTTGAGCCTTTACCCTATTTTCCTGATATCTACCAAGAGATAACTCTGATTGAAACTCATTGTAACTTGCACTTTCCCTGCACACAGATAAGCTTCAAAAAGTGTGACCAAGGCTTGTTGTGATTTTCAGATCATTTGCCACTGTTCTTGAAAATTATGTCTAGAGTCTGTTCTGTGAGAAGGTTGGTACACCAAGCACTGCCATCTGGAACATATCATAGAAGAATATGTAGTTACTGTTGTTACTATTTGTTTACAAAGTTAGGCTGAGTGAAACAACTACTTGTTCCCATTACTAGTGATGTAAAATCTTTGGACTTTCATTTTATAGCAGATTGAGTGGAGACTTTCACTTTGATTTTTTATTTTTCTTTTGTGTACAGACGGTTTCTTGACCAAGAATAATGTCACCAAAGATGAAAAGCTATTTATGGACACAACTCAGTTTAAAAAATTGAGATAATAGATGCTGATTTTGCTGGGATTGTAGTTCTCAAAACTCTTTCAAACCTTGTAAAAATGTTAATATTTTTGTTCTTACTATTAAACCAAATTAAAACTTTTGGCTCTAAATCTCAATATCCTGTCTAAACCTAATTCTGACCCAGGTGTTGTTCTTGTCTTCTGATGAATTGTGAATGTTCTGCTTAATCCTGCATTTTTTTTTTCCCCTTAAGAAAGGATTTAAGCTGAGATCTGAAAATTTGTTTTCCCGAAGAATAACCCCATTATTCAAGGATAATAATGCTGTTGATGGACTATGCTTAATAGCAGGTAATATTTATGCAATTATAATAGTAACAGGTGTTTCCAGGGATAACTCTTAGAGTGGCTTCAGTATTTCGAATGTACAGTTGTATTTTAATCCAAATAAAAATCCTATCTACCAATATATTTGTAAATAATGTTTATATTTTTTTTTCTGTGTATGTTTCTCAATATACTCAAGTGTTTCAATGTAAATCCCTGGATTTTGTGGCACATTTCTTTGCTATGTGAAGGAGCTGACATTACAGTACTGTCTGAGAACTACAGACTCAAGCACTTATGAGGCATACAAGGTAACATAGATTTTCTCCATAATTTTAATTGGTGGATTCTGATGTACAATTTCCTTTTTCAAGGCCCTTCATTAGTTAATACATTGTGCAGCATTTCTTAGACAATCAAGGATTTAATGCATGCCCTAGTGGCTCAGCAAGTTTGTAATGTTTGCTGATACATTGCAACCTCTGTTCAGTAAAATATAAAAAGCTACCCAGTCTAATAAATGGGCAATTTTTCCATTGGTTCATTAATTTTGATTTGGGTAGTTAAGGAAGAAATAGAGTGAATTGGAATTATTTTTAATTATATCCAGTCAAATAAAATGAGAGCTAAAAATCTGAAAAAATGTGTTGATGTAGAAAATATCTTTAGGGAACTATTTCCATCTTTGATGGATGTGTCTTGGGAAATTCAGAGAAGAAAAAAATATCAAAACCATTTTGTGGAAATAAAAATGTTATGTAGAACCCTTAAACCATTATTGCAATATTGGCAATAACAGTCTAAATTTATTTCTCTATACAAGTAAACTATTTGTAATTTTTGTTTTGCTTTCCATCCACATTATATTCAACCCTATGATATGCCTCTTTCTTTGTGGCACACCATTTATAATATCCTTGACCTCTTTAACATGCATATATGAGTGTTGCCATCCACTCTCTAAGCTGTTAATGATATTTTTACCACAGGAATCTACTTGTAAATTTCCTCCTCTAGCAGTAAAAATATATACAAAGGTTAAATTATTATGAAGTAAATGTATGCAGTTAAGAGCTTATAAAAATACCTTAAATCAGAAAATGTGTTTATTGTGAGGGGTTTTTTTATTATCAGAATTTTAAAGAAATTATATCCTGGATATAGCATGACTAGGCTTTAATTCTTTTTGAAGTAAATGCATAGTTTTACAGTTCAATTAATTATATCATTACTGTGAATTCCATCTCAAGTAAAAGGACTGCTATGCATCTATGTTGTGTTTTATTTATTTTAAAATTATATCAAAGAATTTAATGACAGACAATGCAATTTTATAGTTACTGTGAAAATCATAAAAATATAAACCTAGTAAATTAAAAATAGATGTTTCAAAATAATTACAAAATTAAACATATATGGGAAATGGAAGCAAAATAGTCTTTTTCATAAGTGTGTTCTTGTCAATCTGTTTGCAAAATCAGAGAAGCACTAGACCTCTGAATTCAAGGATAATGAGAGGCCTTGTTCATGGTACGTTGTAAATATTTTTCTTGTCTGATAAAGAAATATTAGTCGGGAGTGATATTCTACATGATTTTTAAAAGGAAAAAGTAAAACTGAATACAATTACTGATTAATATTAGAACTGTACACAATTCCTGTAGGGAAAGACATAAAAGAGAACTTTTGCAAATAAGACCAATAAAGCTTATCTTCCTAATAAGTGGCAACTGATACTTTTCAAAGTTTATATAAGATGTTTTATATAAATTTTATATAAGATGCGGAAAACAAAGTCAAGCCTGATGGCTCATGTAAAATCCTTCTTTTAACCCTACCTATAACTGAAAAGGGAATTCATAGCTGTTCAAGGTCAGTGGATCCTATGCTATATATGGAAACAGGTTTCAAAATTGAAAGTAATTCTCACACAGTGAATGTTGCCCTGGTAAATAAATATTTAATAGAAATATTTCTGAGTGTTAAAATATTCATGGAGTGATGGCAATATCTTTTTTATAGCTGCATTAATTAAAGCAGCAAAGGAAGAACACATATATCATCTAATGTGCAATTCCCTATCATATACAGAAAAATTGCAAGGTGAAAAATGTGAGTTTCAGGGTCAGTACTTCATGCCTGTATCAATGCATATAAGTACCAAGCATACAGAGTTCTAGGCATTTCTTATTCCATTAGAGAAAATAGATATTTCTTTTTGTGGCTGCACTTTTTTTATAATCAAAGCCTAAAATCACAATGCTAATTTCATTTTTCATTTCATTTTTATCCGTATCTTCAGAGCAAAATCAACTTTTCTGTTTGACTAGAATGTTTTATTGAAAAGTAGTAATATTACCCTATCAGAGCTTGTTACAGTGTGTTAATTTGGTTTATATTGTGTTTTATTTTATATTGGGTTCTGTATTTTTTTCTATTGCATCCCCTTAGAAACTGTATCACGTGGTTTGTCCCTGCTCGGCCATGCCCATCCTCCCACACTGGAATGTAACCCAACTCTGTTCCACTCCCACCTTGTCCCTGATTGGGTAGTGACTAGTCCCTGCCTCTAGCCCCTGCCCCCGTGGGAAAAAACCCCGGGAGTAGGAGGGGCAGTCTGTTTCGCCTGGAAACAAGGAAAAGGAAGGAGCTAGCTACTGGCTTCAGACTTGCTAAGGGGCTGGAACCCAAATAAAGCCTTGATTCTCCCCTGGAAAGAGCAGACTCTCTGTGCCTTTTGCCTTCGACAGCTGTCTGAGTCTCTCAAAAGAACCCCCACAAGAGCTAAATAGACAGACGTATTTTTCAACATTCCTCTTTTAATTAACTTGCCTTACAAACAAAGGCTACTGTATGAACATAGTTTCTCCATAAGTATGTATTTCAGTTAGGAGGCAGATAATTATTGCTTACTGCAGAAATAATGTTATTCTACTTGCTCATGTAAAACTAACTTTAAATATCATTTTACAGAGATAATAAGTACAAACCACAGTGCCATCTTAAGATGCAGTAATTACACAGAGAAACTTCTCATTAACCCAAAGGTCAGAGGTGAGAGATGATCACCAATTCTTGTTAATACAAACTTAAATTGGTTTAAGCTAAATGTAATGATCTAATAATCATGAAAATGGGGACAGTAAAAGTTTAATAGGTATTGTGATACACTTCTAACAGAATCATGCAATCCATAAATATAAGAACAGTGTCACTTCCCTCTCCCATTCTCTCTTCCTATTGAGTATTTCTTCTTGTGCACTCCAGGAAGAAACATAGCTGAAGAAACAAAGTAGCTGTGTAATGGTTTTAATTTAATGAAACAAGGTGGAAACACCAATTAATGTAGAGGTTTTAGTATTTGTTCTTTTTCTGTGGGAGGGAGAGATTAGGAGAAAAAAGCAAGCAGGCTCAAGCTTAAAAATGAGAAAAATAGTTAATTATTAACACACACCTAAAAGAATGAAAAAATAAGTTGAGAAAAAGAAAACTTACATTAAAACAGAATGAAACTTTAAAACACTCTTCCCTCCCCCTACAAACTTATATAACAACTCCCCCTACTTTCTTATATAACAACATAGAAAGACACAACTTGTGATTTTCAGTCAGTTTGACTATCACTCAGTAGTCTAGGACAAGAGTCACTCTAGGGTTTTCATGGAGATGCTTTCTACAAGACAAAATTGTCCAGTGGCTCTTAAATGATATACATCTGCTACCTCCCAGAGTTTTTGCAGACTGTGATGTTCTATTAGCAAGGCCTCTCAGTGTATCTGGGGTACTCTGTACAAATACTTCTTCTAGTCTAAAATCATCTTCATCTCAACAGCTGAGAACTCCTTTTAACCCAGGAGTAGGGGCTTTAAAGTTCTCAATTAAATCTCAATCACATCAGTCCTCAATTTTGATTAGAATTAGCATTCTCCCCAACAACACCAAGATACTACAAAGAACAGTCTATTTGTCCATCGTTTACTCCAGAGAAGTCTGGTTTAAAACGTCCGCTTCTTCAATCCTATTCCAGTATTGTTAGTTCTTTCACTTCTAAGCTACTGACTTCATGCAGTGTCTGTTCTATGTAACCTCTGGTTTATTTCTTTTCTCTCTTAAGGAAGAGTTTTGCTTTAGAAGCTCCATGTTGCTAGGAGAGTTAAATCCATCTAGGCCTGCAGGCCCTGGGCTGCAGGGCTGAAGAAAATGCAATGCTGTGCCAATGGGGGAGGATGGTGGATGTCCTTTTTTCCACCCCTTGGTCTCATCTAAGGCGGCTTAGCTTGGAGTGTTGTGGAGCTGCAGGCTTTCTTTCTCTGCTGCAGTGGCTACTGAGCTGGGCCATGGCTTGGCCTCTTCCGCCACAGCCATAGGCATGTGGCCAGCATCTCCAAGCTGCAGCTTCTTCTCTCCCCTGCCGACAGCCAGGGGAAAGGTGGCTCAGCCGGCCCGGGCCACTTCCCATGGAGGCAGTGGCTCCCGGAGGCTCGGCTGGGCTCGGCCAAGAGCAGCAGAGCTGAACAAGGCCTGAGCGGGGCCCTCCTCTGTTGCCCCACGATGTTACCTCACAGCTGACCCAGAAGCAAGAGAAAGATTCGCCGGAGCTGAGAGTTTTAGATGTCCTTTTCTAAGTCACATTGGCATCTTATTGGTTAAATTAGCTGCCAATATCTTGGCTAGCTTTCTGATAGGTCTCTGTCCCATTCCCACACCTCCCCCCCGCCCCTTGCTAAAGCAACACTGAGGACCTGGCAGAGAAACACATTCTACATTTCTCTGTAACTAGAAACGAAACTGTGCCAACCCATGATAGAAGTCAAGTCACTTTTGCCACAAATGAGACAATATTTTAGGATAGGATCTCCTATCTCATTTTTAATATGCTTTGAAATGAGCATTCAAAGTATGATTAGCTCCTTGGAGATATAAGAAAGGAGTGCAAATAATACAAATTAGTCCATAGGGGATGAGAAGTGTAAGCATTTAGAGAACATCCTAAGAGCTGGAAAGGTTTATTTTTCTCAATGAGTATAGTGCAGATATATACATACCTTCTAAAGGCAGTAGAAAACCATGTCTACTCAGTAGCCACTTGCATATTTGAAGATTAATTGTTCACAGTTTGATTTACCCGGGAGCCACACACTCTTCTTTTTGTTGTAGGCTTTGATGTCTAAAGCTGAGACATTAAATTTGAAGAATTAGGGATTTTTAGGAAAGTTAAGATAATAAGCTGCTGAATTAGCTGAAGTAGATAGGTAAGCTTTGTCCTCAGTTAACAGAAGCAAGATCTTAGATAAGATACCCCGGATTTAGTAACTCATTGCTCATCAGCTTTATATTTATGTAGCTGTGCTTGTAATGAAAAACAAAATGTGGTAAATAGGACATAAAATAGCTGCAGATTTCCTGCTTAAAGGAGCCATTGAACACTGGACACTATAAGTTCTACCAAGGATTCATTTTTCATGAATGCATTGAAAAGGTAGAAAGGTCAGGACGAGGAAGACTCATCTCACTTCCTCATTTTGGGTGACCTCTCCCTAAAATAGACCCCCGACTCATTTTAGGAAACAAAGTACGCATGCTTAATAGCCTTGTTGCCAATTAGCATACGAAGGGAGGAATGGGAGGTGACAGGGGTATGAATATGCATTTGTATTCTGGGTATTCAACATTTTGTAAACGAAAGGCTTTGTAATTACCTGTGAATTTCGCAGTTCAAATTAGGGAAATATACCGCCGTGCTGCCCATCCATAAAAAACCATACACTTTCTAACTTTAAACTGTTAGAGTTTTTGTCCGTCACAGTTGGGTATCGATACTAGATCAATACCCATATTTCTTTAATAAGTCAAAGCAGCAAGAGAATGTGTAAACATCTGCTATTTCATAAGCCCTTTAATTCAGTGGATGTCCAAAATTCTCAGGACAAAAACAATGCACAATGATCAAAGATGTCTGAATTAAACCCCAGAAATTTTAGCAAGCATGGAAGTTTCTGCCCTGAAAGGAGAAGAAGAACAGTATCAAAACACAAAACAATGGCTGTGCAGGCATTGCTATAGGAGGATATTTTAGACTGAAAATGTTTCTCTAGTTTGAAGACCAGAGTTTCTTCACCAAAAGCAATCAAAATGGACCATGTACAAACCTAAATAGGTGAAACACATTTAGCAATAGTGAAACTTCTAAGCAGCTTATATATCTTAACAATTTAAGAAAAAAAAAATACAATGGGAGAAGGTTTATGATAATTAACAAATAATAAATATATTAATAAAAATTGTTTGGAAGAAAACCCCAATTATAAACTCTTCAAAAATCAGTGAAGACAATGAAGAAAAATGTAAGGATCTAAACCTTTTGACAATTAACAAACTTTTCCCAGAGGTGTTACACCCAAAACTACAGAACTTATCTGGGAAAACAACTGAGGCTCTGAATCTACTACAGTGAAAAATATTTCTGCTAATTGTGATATGTCAGATTCTAAATTTATGGGTTAAAGTCTTAAATACAACAAATTAAGAATGTCATCTTGCATTTTTTTCTTCTGTGATTCTAGTTTTCTCTTTAAAATTAATTATTCAGTAATAAAAATCTTATTATTTGTAGCTCTGTTTAGTTTCCCCTCAAAAATAGTAGTAAATCTTTCTGTAAGATTTTATTTTTGTCTTTTCTTGTTTGAACAGGAAAAGAAATAAACCTTTGTGTTTTGTTGTAACAAATAAAAGATCACCTGTATCATTTAATGTACTGCCCTAGCATCTACTGCAAATTAGTTGATGTATATGTTAAATAATATTCCTTTCAGAACATGTGGTTTAATTGAATGTAGTATTCTTCCCTAAATTAAGAACTCAATAGGAACTGATCACTTGTCAAAATGTAGCTCTGTAGATTATGAATGGGAACAATTTGTGGGTAGTAGTTACTGTTTTATGTTGGGTTATCTTGATTTTTTGCAATGTACAATGTGTTCTCACTGATGATCTACCTCAATAACATTAACTGATACCAAACGAAATGTTGCATAAATAAATAAATGCAAATATGAAATGGATTCAGAATCAAAACTGCAACAAAGCTTCAATAAATTATTAGACAACACAATTTCTGCCCCCAAGTTCATGTATGCATACCTTAGGTTATAGATTTTCTAATGGAGAACAGCAATCATATCCGTTCATTATATGTGGATTTTCTTCCAGGTGGACAAAAACAGCAAATAAAAAGGAACAGGTAGTAGAAAAAAGAGAAGCTGTGGTGTTGCTTCCTGCTGGCTCACAGAAATAACCCAACAGACAGACAATGTAGCATTAAAATTTTGTAACTCTGCCATACTTATCATCAGTAGTTTGTCAAGTGCCTTATTATCACCACACTTGAGTAAATACTTATCTAGAAATACAACTGCTATTAATTGGTTTGATGTTCAATACCTGCTGTGTGATGAACATGGAGCAAAGTTTGTCTCTGCAGAGTCCCAAGGTTGTTGTACAGAGAACGTCAATTATCCAGCTCACTTTTGCAATGCTATGTGCTGCATGTCATTAACAGTCACAAGAGGTTCCCACAAGAATGCTGGGGTTTATCTCAAGCAATGAGGGGTTTGTGTTTGTCCTAAAGTGTTGTATATCCATCTGACTTGCTTGAAGATCTAGTAGAATGAGAATGGTGATTACCAGAAAATTGGTTTATTCAGTATGTATCCATGTTGTCAAACCTAAGTAACTTCTACTATTTCTGCTTATTTGTATAGTGATTGAGCAATCATAAAATTTAATTAGACCACAGCAATTGCAAAGTTTTGTAGTCCAACTGCAGTTACAAAAACTGGAAGAGAAAAAAAAAAAAAAAAAAAAAAAAAAAAAAAAAAAAAAAAAAAAAAAGAGAGAGAGAGAGAAGAAAACATATTCATTCAATACACAAACAGGTAAAACTGAATTGTCCAAATCAAGCATAAAACACAAGGTAACACCATCCAGTAGTTAGCCCCTGCTGGTCACATACATTGCATTCTCAAAGGCCTTGTTCTGGTGATACCTTTTCCTTTCTACAGTGAAAAATATGTGAAAACAGGACTAAAAAGTATATTTTTACTCATTTTTATAAAACAGGCATGTTTCTAGTTACAGGACAGCCTGATAGCATCAGATTAGACAGATGCTTGTAATTGTTACAATGTGTCAATTGTATGAGAGTTACTTATGTTTTAGTATATCATTCTCTCTTCCTTGAAATGGCTTAGGTTCCTCTTGCTCAAGAACAACAGCATCCCACATTAAACTCCAAATTCATTTTAAACCTGTCAGCCTGAATAGCCTTCCATATGAAATAGTTGCTGGGAGTAGAGATGTTAGCATATTTTTTCCCCATATATAAATAATATTCCCCATATATAAATAATGGAACCAATCAAAGACCAGACACTTTGAAGAGCGGTGAGGGCTCTTTTCTTATTTCTCTTGACAAAAACAATGAATAGCATCTGTCCTGAGGAACCATTTTCATAGAAGTCCAGTATATTGTAGGTGTTAGGTATGTGCCCCTAGTATTGTCAAATATTGTAAATGTACTAAATATTAATTCTCTGTTCTCACAAACTTTAGCAAAATTTTTGTTCCCATTTGTCACTTAGTTTAGTCACAATCATCAGTGAATTGAACTGACAGCAGAAAAGTTGGTGCAGTATAAGATTTTGTAAGTGGTTTTATTTTCTTTTGATGACAGAAAAATTATCTAGAGTGTATTTAAAGGACATTACTTGCTGCTTAGGCCTTCTAAGCTTTACTCAAATATTTTCCAACGAACACTTTCCAAACACTGCTAGGGTATGCCTGGAACTGCCCTTACTTTTCAGGATTATCAGGAGGTGTGTTTGTAATAAAGTATCTTGAAGTTCAGATTGTCTGGGCATAAGTGAAAATGGATTTAATTTCATTTTACTACATGACAGGCTACCAACAAAAATATCTCTATTTAATTTGCCATACATTTTCTTTTTGTTTATCTCAGTGACATCACAATTCTTTAATCTAATGCCATGGACTACTATCCTGAATAAACACAAAATTTAAATCCAAATCAAACAGGATCAAATAAAATAAAATTGTTAAAATCACAGAAGACAAGGGCAATATTCATAGCAGATACTAACTCTTTAGCTTATAAGCTCTCTGGGTTCATGTAGCTAGGCTTCAATTTTTCAGCAACTTCTGGCTCATGGTACAGGTTCTTTCCTTTATATATATATATATATATATATATATATATTTTATTATTATTATTATTATTTTTTTTTTTTTTTCCCCGTTTGCATTGTGGAGAAGGAAGGGAAGGAAGTGGCGGAGAGGGGGCCCTTTCTTCCAGTCTGGAGCAGCCTGTCCTTGGAGGACTGCATCCCGTGGAAAGAGAGACCCACGGGCTGCAGTTTTGGGAGCACTGTCTGCCTGTGTGGGCAGCTCACGCTGCAGCAGGTGCGGTTTGGCTGCTGCTCGTGAGAGTGGACCCACACCAGGAAAGTTCATGGAGAGCTGTCTTCCGTGGGAGGGATCCCACAGGGAAAGGACTCCTCTCCTGGAGCAGGGGAAGGAAATCTCGGTGATGAATTGACCAAAACCCCCATGCCCTGTCTCTCTGTGCTGTCAGTGGGAAGAGGGACGGGCTGGGGGAGAAAAGGTGGCTTTAATGGCTTATTTTACTTCTCATTATCATCTTCTGATTTTGTTAGTAATAAATTCAGTTTGTGCTTCTAAGTTGAACCTGTTTTGGGGGTTGGGTTTCTTTCTTCTTTCTTCTCACTTTCAGATTCACACACCCCCCCCCCCCCCGTAAGTTGATAGGAAACTAACTACTGGGTACTTATGTGTACTTAAGCAAAACAAAAGAAGTGGACAAAGGAGTGGAGTGTAGCACCTGACTACACTTCTTTTGTCTCTGGGAGTTTCTCCTGGAGGGGGAAGATACCATGAGTTTTGGGGGCAGGTAAAGGACGGAGCCGGGGGCCGCTGCGCTCGCTCTCAGCATCGGAAGGATGCATCAGCCAAGCTGCTGCTTGTTGTGGGAAGAATTCACTGTCACCATTTGAGTCCAGTCCTAGGGACCTACCACCATCGGCTCGGGTGCCCGGGAATCCTGAGCTCGCCTTTTCCTGCCCTGCTGGGAGCCGGGCCGCTGCTGTCCTGCCCCCGCCGCTTCTTGGCACTGCCCTGGTCTTTGCTACGCTGTAGCCCCGCACTGCCCTGTCCTGCCGGGACATTCCGCAGCTCCAGCTACCACCCTGGAGCTTCTGGTGCATCTCATCCACCAGCCCGGGATTTCTGCTCATTCCTGCCGTTCCAGCTTGGTGCTCCTCAGAGTCCTGCAGGGGCACAGGGATCAGACTGCCCCAGGGTTTTGTGAAGCAAAACCTCTCCTCTGTTCCTTCCCATCTAGGCCGAGGAGGCCGTCACGGGGTTCCTGGTTTCTGTTTTGTTGTTAATGCCATAGTTACTGTTTGTTTGCCTTGTTTTACATACTAGTAAAGAACTGTTATTCCTACCCTCATATCTTTGCCTGAGAGCCCCTTAGTTTCAGAATAATAATTCGGAGGGAGGGGGGTTGCATTCTCCATGCCAAGGGAGGCTCCTGCCCTCCCTAGCAGATACTTCTCTTTCCAAACCAAGACAAAGTGCTTTCTTCCGGTCCTTATCTCAAATCAGGAGCCCTTTGTTAATTTATTTCTCTCCTCTGCCCAGCTGTAGCAGGGGAGGACAAGTGAGCAGCTGTCATGGATATTTGGCCAATGTAAAACCATGACATCAGCATACATGCACGGACTGTACCAGAAAAACAAACCAAACAAACCAAAACAATCTATCAATTGCATTAAAAAGTTTTTGAGGATTGTTCTCAAGTTTTAGCTGAGTTAATAGGAGGCAGCAAATTTTACAGTATGTCTACCTCTACTTAACAGTTAATCTGTACCAAATGATTTCTAATTTATTATTTATTATCATATGTCTTTATGGTGTCTATTAGCAGAGATGCAAAAAATGCAGGAAATTTTTGTATCAGAAACACTTGTAGAAACTGAATTAACTGCGCTAACCCATCTTTGTCATTCTGAAAGATAATATTTAAATTTTAGCTTCCATAAATCTATATTCTCCAACACTTGTCTTTTTTTTTTATCATGTCTTTCTTATTATTATTATTCTTGGAATATATGATGTTCACTGGGAAACTCATGTATAACAAATGTACCAGGACAAACACTGACATCTAATGCATCAGTATGTTTATTGTTTACTCCCAAAGCTTTAATTATTTTTTAATGTGCTCTTAACAATGTGTGATATATGTCCTAAAGTTAATTCGTGTTGAAATATGTTTGTATTGTAATTCACCCATATAAAATATAAGTTCTATTTATACTCAAATATTTTATGAGAAAACTGAGACAGCAGCTACACGGAGAGGGGTACGAGGAATTTCCTGTGGGCAGAACAATACACAAAAGGGACACGAGAAACTATGCTGAGAATTGCACTGAAAGGGACACGGGGATACCTCTGCTGGGAATCATTAAGAGGAACACAAAGACAACGGAAAAGGGAGATGAAGAACCTGGAGAACCAAATGATCACATCAGATCAGTATCTCATCCGTCTCCTCCGGACATTACCATCTCTACACCACACCTGGACTCGACGATTAAGGACATTGTTTGCCCGGGCAAATCCATTCAGAACACCAGAACCCGAATATGAATATTTAATGAAGCTGCCCCGGACAGGAAAAACATCGGAGCCCCGATTTTTCTCAGCGATCCAGTGTATAAAAAGAGGCAGCTTCAAGCCAGAAATATGAACGTGGGGGTGGCACACTGGCAAAGTGTGTTACCGTGTTCACCCAGCGCCGATCCCGGATTCGACGCTGTCCTTTTAATTGTGGCTGTCTGAGGCTGTCATTTTGTCTCTCAATAAAATTCTAAATTTTGATTTCTAAAATTTGGTCAATCGTATTTATTACACAATGAATAACATTCTTCTATTGGTGTGTTCAGCTTTTGCTGCATACTCAAGGAAAGTGTTACCTGATTTCCTCAAGACCACTGTAAATAAAGCTAAACCCCATTTTTTTCTTATAAATTTCTCTTTTTAAAATTGATTTATTATTATTTTTTAAAGTTGTTTTAGGGGCCATCAATTTTATATTCTTAATCAAGCCTTTACAATTTTTTTAGCTTTTTTACATCTAGTAACTTTATAAAAGGTCTTCATAGTCTGTGTAGTTATATTTGAAATGATGCACAGATTTGCTCTGCTTTGTATGAGATGTACATATATTGTATGTGTGTGTGTTTTATTTTGAAAGTCAACATATTGCTTCTCTTATTGTTTCTGACTTTATTCATCATCAAGTTTGCCAACGACACAAAGCTAAGTGGAGGGGGTCATACCTTAGAGTGTTCTGCAGCCTGTCAGTGACACATGGACAGACTGGAGAAATGGGCAGAGAGAAACTTAAGGAAGTTCAGCAAAGGCAAGTGCATGGTCCTTCACCAGAGGAAGAACAGCTCCAGGCTCCAGGACAGGCTCGGGGCTGACCGTCTGAAAAGCAGTTCTGCAGAGAAGGACCTGGGGGTCCTAGTGAACAAGCTGTCCACAAGCCAGCAGTGCCCTTAGGGCCAAGAAGGCCAGCGGTATCTTGGGGTGCATTAGGAAGAGCATTGGCAGCAAGGAAAATGATACTTCTACTCGGCACTGGTGAGGGCTCGGGTATAGCACTTGGAGGGCTGTGTTCAGTTCTGGACTCCTCAGGACAAAACAGACAAGAAAGTACTGGAGCAGGTCCAGCTATGGAGATGCTGTGGCAATGGGGACATTTCACTTGGGAGGAAAGGCTACAGGAGCTGGGCCTATTTAGACTGGAGAAGAGATGACTAAGAGGGGACCTGTGCATAACAGTTTAAGGGCAGATGTCTGAGGATGTTTTCCTGTGTCCAGAAACAGGGTGATGGGCACAACCATAAACACGGAAGTTCAGTCTGAATATGAGGGGATAATTTGAGGGTAAAAAGATTGGAATAGGACAGAGGATTGGAATAGGCTGCCCAGAGAAGTTGCAGTTTCCCTCTTTAGAGATATTCAAAACCCATCTGAATGCAATCCTATGAAATATACCCTGTAAACTTCCTGTAGAAGTGGGGTTGGATGAGACAGTCTCCAGAGGTCCCCTCCAACCAATGGTTCTGTGGTTATGTGTGATCCTGCATAATCTTTTTCAACAATGGCTTCAGCTTCCTTTTAATACCAGTCAGCAGCTCACATTCTTGCCTTAACCTTGAAAATTACTATCATATTTTTCTTGCTGTTTTGGTTTCTCATTATTTTTACTACACTGTGAATGAATTTTCCTCATTAGTCATGAATTGCTATTCATTCTTAGAGACCCCAGACATTAGGGAGACATTGGAAAAAAGGAGTATTGTGTAATCCCAGGTTTTATGCAAACATTTTCTTTCTTCCTAAGACATATTCTAAATAACTGAGCTATCACTAACACCTGCACAATAGCTGTCACTGAAGAAACTAACATTTTATTTGTAGCATGCTCTGGGGAAATAATTTTTTTTTTTTTGGTCTTTCTTAGATATTTATCTTTTAAACTGCAAGTATACTGTTATGTCTATACAGTACTGTTTAAAGCAGATGAATGGTTTTAAGAATATTTTGAAGCTTAATTAATGCTTTCTCCTTGAATATTTGAAGGATATAAACACCAAAGAGATAGAAGAGTCAATTAGAATATTGCCTAGTGTACCTAAGGGAATAATGAGATAGAATTACGGGTGAATTGTTTAAGTTAAATAACAAGAAAAATCTTTCTGACGCTGAGAACTACTTGCCTGTGAAATTGTTTCTTAAGGAAAAAGGTTAAGGAATAATTTTTTAAGACAACTGCAAATATATGGGCATAAAGAAATGCTGTAGGGTAGAGGCAATGTGTTGCTGGAAGAAAAAAGAAGACCAGAAAAAAATTCCCATCTCCATTTTTACCTGTGATTTTCAGTTTCAATATTGAGTGCCAAGATGTTTTTGAGGAAAGCAACCTTTTATTTAAGCTGAAATGACATGAAGGAGTCATTCATGGGTGTCATGAGTCACCAGGAACTGTTATTAAATCACTATGCTCTATAGCATTTAAGACTCTTAACTCCTCTAGTCAGTCATTACATGACTGGTAAAGACCAAATACATCATTAATACTTAAATATCTGTCTGTGTTTTAAACTTCATATTGCAGAATTCAAAATGTCACTCATCTATAATTCAAAAGATGTTTAAGGACAGCAATTAATGTCTTGCAGTGGCCTTCTAATCCATTAAATCCAGTCTCACGTAAGATTAAAGGCCAATGTAATTCAAATGAGATTATGAGTAATGTAGCAATTGTATCTGTGCACATGAGATGAGTAAAAACCTTTCAGCTTGATTCTGAGAAAAAGAAGACCTGTTTACATGGGTATGTAATTATTTTGTAGAATGCTACTGGTCACAGTCAATTGTTAAAGAGGATAAATTTGTCCCTGAGGGTGGAATATAGATTTGTATTTACGATATGTTTAGTGGCTGTCACACCGAGCTCAATTCCATTTAGTCAGCCATGATAAATTCCTATCAAATAAAGTTTTGTGTTCCAAGTCTAATTTATAATTCCAAGTGTAATCTAATCTAACTTCGTGTAGTTAAACTTCTTTCTCAACATGGGTCCTGCCCTGTTCTATTGACAATGCAGATGGGTTTCATCCAATGATTAAAGGATACTTCAGATATTTAGCCCTCACTAGTCATTTTGTGGTTTTGCTTATCTAAAAGATATGTTGAACAAAAGGAACAAGAAGTAGTCTCAACAATCAAATTATTTTTAAAAAACAGTTATCACAGGGTATGCCTAAAAGAAAAGTAATGTAGTTATTTCTGACTTAAGGGCTACTAGTCAACTGCATCAGCTCAGTAAGATACTGTAAATCAATTAATGATGTATAATACTACATGGAGAGGCAAAGAACACTTTGCTCAATGTAGTACTAATATAAGCGTAGTTTAAAAAAGTCTTTAAAACAAAGACTAATGACTCATATAAATTACCCATAAACATAGTTCACAGATGAACAAAAGGCAAAAAAGAAATATAAAATAGTTGCTCACTTTATAAAGAGTATTAATAGCATTACTTAAAATAACAAAACACACAAAGTTGAACTACATTCCAGAAATATTTTAATTTATTCCAGGGTTTATTTACATTATAGAGCATATAGAGTGGAGCATGTATTAGAAACTTCTTTTTTTTTTTTTTTAATAGTGCTTTTTGGTGATTAATTTAATTAAAGTTATTTTACATTTGTGTTGTGAATGCAAACTAATTTTCCTAAATATAGAGATTTATTATGTTATAACAGTGATTTAACGATTACATTGTCAGGTCACATTGAATTCAGATAGGTATGGAGACAAGACCTGGCAGCCTGAAGCATGGATAAATTAATCCTCTGGATTCTGGGCTTCCTTTGGATGACAACAATGTGTCATCTGAGAGTCTTTGTATTCTGCCCAGAAAACAGTAATTTGAAGAAGTTTGATGAAGGAATGGAACCATTTGCATAAAAGAAATTCCATGAGGTCATATGGACACTTCCGTTTGCTGACTGAAGGGTATTCATTAAGTAGTTCTCTTAGCTCACAAAAAATACTTTACAGAAGTTTTTTCCACCTTTGTTTTATCAATCTACTTCACTACTAGTGTATTGCAGCCATTGAAAATAGCACCAGTCCAAAGACACTTTATAATAGGATCCTGAAATTTCAAATTGTGGGATAACATTTGGGTTTACATAAATTTTATTCTCACTAGAGATGCTAAATTTGTCACACTGCAAGCATTTTCATTTTTTTTTCCCCCCTCTCCTGTCTGAGGAAGGTGATGCAGTGGCTTAGTGGGTACCTACTGTCCACCAGGGTCAACCCACCACAGTGTTTTTTGGAGCACGAACATGGAGCACAAGGCAATAGCACTTCCGCGTTAATCATTTCGTAGTTATAGCTATTATTGGGCAGCAAGAATTTTTGTGCAGCACACTGCTTGTTGGCAGCACTTGACTACACTGCTTGTCTCTTGATTTTGTTAATACCTTCTAATACAAAAAATGGGTGTGCTTTGCCCTCATGTTGATGACCTTGCTGCTCTGGGGAAGATGTCTTGTGGAGAGAACAAAGGAATACATCTCCCTCTTCCCAAGTGATCCTGCCCTCTTATGTAAGTTTTTTCGTGTGTAATTATATTGAATATTATACAATAGTTAATAATTAACCCTGTTAGCATATTATGGATTCTGTGGAATCTGATGTTGTCCTGGTGTAAGAGAAGACAACTTTTTGAGTGAAGAAACACTGAAAATTGCTCTGAAGTAGTTGTTACTTGGTTGTCAGTGTATGTGGCAGGATTTGTGCCTAGAAAGTTCCTAGGCCAGTTATTACCTCCCATGATCTGGGAATTTATGTTTGAACATGCAAGCAATCTTGTCACGACTTGATAGGAAGATTTCTTTACTATCCTGGAGAAAACCAACAGCTTCTCACACTGTGATATGTACTATATCATCAACAGTTTTGGTGATATAAATTCCGAAAGGAATTCTGAAATTATAAGGACTAGATGAGTTTTTGTAAATTCAGATATTTCTCATTACCTAAAATTTTATGCCAAAAGTCTAAAACATATTCCAAAATATTAATAATTTTTGTGACCTTTATTACATTATCTCTAACCTTCAGATTACACACAGAGACAGCAGTGATGCTTACTATGGGTTTCTAAACATTACCCATGGCTTGTTGCAGAAGTTGATAATATTGTATCAGGAACATTAAGTACACTTTCTTTACTTATGTTCATTAACTAATTTAACATTGGTCATTTCTGGGGGAAAAAAGTGGCGAATGCCTTGACAGAAATTCTGAGTGCTTTGAATATTCTGGTCTGTTCTGCTCTGTGTGCCTTTAGTACTCCCCCTTGAAGTAAAAAGTGTGGTTGGTCCAAGGAGCATGAAGGACAGATCTACGTGAAATTTTTGAAGTCATTAAATTATAACTGTTCTCCTCCCTTGTGAAATAGTGCCCTTGTCACAAAGCACACGTCTTTCAGATGTTTTTTGGAATATTTCCACTGTGCTTAGGAGAGGGAATAAATTCTATATAATAAGAAGTAATTTTAATATGTACTTTCATGTAGAGGTTGTGGGTTCTTCAAATCTTTTCACTTTCTAGAAAGGAAGCAAGAGTTTCTACTGTAGGAAGCAGATGGCAAGCTTTATTCTTGTAATCCGTAATGATTGATGGCAACACATTTGTCATTTTTCTATCAGCTAGAAATCTTTTTCTTGTTTGACGTGAGCTATCCTCTGACACCCACTTCTGCAACATCTTGAAAGTTTCATTTGTTGTTTCTCAATGCTGTGCTGCTGAGGCTAATATTCTCTCTGGAAGACCTTGAACTGTTAATTCTAGCTTTGGTTGCATCAACATATTCTTGCTTGCTGAGACGTCTCGTTACCTGAGTGACAGAAATATTTACATAATATACAGGTTGCTGAAAATTCAGTGTCATGTTATTAGAAATCTAGTCATCAGTTGGGCTTCCATTTTCAAAGCCAGAAGCTTGGCTACACTTGCATTGCTCTTTTAGCTCACTGTGCAGAGCCCCTGAGTTATTCCCTAAACTTGAGAAGGTCACATTACCAGACTGCATAACCCTATTTATTAAAAGAACTGGGACTGAGATGTAAGGCAAGAAGTCATAAAAATAAAGCAACAAAATGCGTGAGTTGAAACATAACAGTGTGGAGACATTGCAAGGTTTTTTGGAGTACAATTAGTAATATCTTTTTATACTGGTACTACAATGTGACAAAAACGATACACAGCTTATGAAATATTATGATTCACACTGTTTGTAAGATTAGCCTTGATATAGGTTAATATAGAAAACGTCCTTAGTATACAATTTTGCCTCACTGCTTATGACGACAACCAACATGAAAATGTTTTTATATACTTTGGAAAACAGAATCAACATTTGCAGGTGAAAAATGTAGGCAACAAGTAAATAGCTGGTAGGATCACATATATATATATATATATATATATATATATATTTTTTTTTTTTTTTTTTTTTTTTCTGTCTGAATGTGTGAAGATCTAAAAGAATCAATTGTTAAAGTGTGTGTGGGGGGATTGTGGGGGTTTTTTTGTGTTTTGTTGTTGTTGTTTTGTTTTTGTTTTGTAATTGACACTCAGTTTCATGCTGAAAAGAATAATTCTAGTTATGAAAATTACCTATTTATTTTAAATGTTTTTTTCATATATACTTTATTGTGGCAAAAATGAAAATAAATGTGTAGTATGGATTTTATTTATTGTTTGTTTGTTTTTAACTGGGACAATTCATTCTGATAATACTTAATAATTCTGATAATACTTAAAAGCCTTCAATTTACCGTTTAAAAAAAAAAAAAATTACTCAGGTGACAAATTCCTGTCACAAAAGTGAATCCTGACTAGATCTGCTAATCATGAAAATCAATGCATTGTTTATGGAAGTAAAGATAGTGACAGAGTGAGGCCACGTAACAGAAGTGTTGGTGAAATTTTTTACATTATTTCTGAAAATTTCTGGTATTCAAACTCAGTAAAGAGCCATTTAAGATGCTAGAGATAACACTACAAAGAAAGAGAGCACAGATAATTTTTTATCTCCTCTGAAGGCTAAGTGGTGTGTAGACACTGACTGAACCACAGTGGCTGAATTCAATCTGCAGTCACACACTCCAATGTAATATTTCTCTAACAGCAAATCTGGTAAATTTGGTGAGATACCTATTTTGATCAACCATATATTTTTCTCGCTCATGTTGCTTGCATCTCTAGTATGTCATGATAGCACAGTACTAGCATCCAAAATGAACCTATAAGAGGTACTATAGAAACACTAATGTTGCAGAACATAATCAGGCCCAAATACAAAGAAACCACTCACCAAAGTTCAAAAATCCTCAGGAATGGGAGGAGTCCAAATAGTTCAAAGTACTTGAGAAACAAAAAATAATATTAACAGAGGTCTATTTCCTATTAGAACATAGATTGTTTTGGTTTAAACTGAGGGAAGAAAAAAAAAAAAAAAAAAGGCATGAAAAAGGGAGGGGGAAGAAGGAAATAGGAAGGAGGAAACAGGAAGGAGGAAGGAGGAAGGGGAAGGGGAAGGGGAAGGGGAAGAGAAGGGGAAGAGAAGGGGAAGAGAAGGGGAAGAGAA
>JANEHK010000022.1:8518871-8556631 GCA_025960845.1 Tachycineta bicolor | reverse complement strand
GTTTTTTTTTTTTTTTTTTTTTTTTTTTTCTGGGAGGGGGTTGAGTCACATTTCTCGGTTGAAGAGTTTTGAACATCTAATGTGTAAGCCTCAGAAGTAATTTATAAGAGCAACACTGTCAGTATCAAAACAATGTAGTTATCAGATGTTGGACTGCACAGTAATAAATTATGTTACAACAATATGTACTGAGCTTCTGTTTGAATCTCATAAAAGAAAATAGTCTATTTTAGGAGAGGTAAATTACAAGAAAATCCAGTCATTGTACTTAGATTTGAACTGTGTCTAATAAAATACTATTTGCTGTATATTCATTAAAAAGGAAAGAATTTGTAACTTTAAATGTGAAATTACCTATCCAAATCTAAGATGTAAACATAGCTACATTAGTGCTCTCTTAGTGATCTCAATTAAAGTTAATCCATTCAACCCTAATTCACCTACTTTACTTATACAAAAGATTTGCATCTATTATAATTTTACCTTTTTATAATTCAGTGACAAGAATAAAAAAAACCTAACTGCATTATTTATACACAGGCAAAGCATGTAGCTCTTCAGTAAACACAAACTAGAAATGGATAAGATTTGTTTTTCAGCATTTTATCATTTTATTCTCTTAAATTTTTAAGAAACCTTCAAATCTATTAATTGTGTTACAGATCAGAGCTGAAGGTATTAAAAATATAAAAACACTCTTTCTCCTTGATACTTTTTTTTTTTTTTTTTTCTTATATACATCATTCATATCCAGTGTGTGGACTCAATAGGAAACTATAATTTACCATAACATGAAAGAAGTAGGAGACTATAATTAGTCATTGCACCTATATAAGATGTTCGGATCTCAGCATGTCTGAAAACACAACTATAAGAGTAAATTATGTATAGTATATTTTATATATATGTGTGTGTGTGTGTATATATATAGTTCATATATAGAGCTCATATATCATATTAAGTCAGTGAGATGGTAACTGGGGTGAGTCTAAGGCTGAGGGTTTGACTGAGCTAATATGCTGTCTGTGTAATTATTATTTTATTTATTTTATTTAATGCAGATTTTAAAATGTTTAAATGTCAGAATCTGTATGTGAGCCTTAAGCATATACTTATCTGGGTTCAGAATTCATCAGCTGCCAGAATCTAACCTTGTTTCTACCAGGTTGCTTTGTGACAAATGTAAAAGAGCAACACAAAATTAATAATGAAATATAATTCTATTTTGGACCTAATGCAAATACTTCTTTACAAAGGGAGTGATTCTGCTTGATTCAGTGTCCTTTAGTTCAAAACTGAAAAGAATTTGTTGTGTTTCTTATTTGCACTGGTTTGTGTAGGCATATTTTCAAGGTGGCAAAATGAAGCAATAGCAGATATATATATATATAATTGTGTATATACAGAAAACCCACAAAATTTGTCTGGTTTTTGACCCAAAATTATATCTTACAAATAATTTTAATATATTATATACCTTACAAATATTTTAATACTGAAATTCATAGTGAAGGTTTCTCTGTTCATTTGCCAACTGGCACAAAACATATCCTATTTTGATGTAGAAAATAAGACTATTCAAAGTTCCTAAGAGCCTCTGGCTAAAATTCTATCATCATACTAAAAACAATGTTAATATGATCTACTTCCTCCCTATAGAGCTCACTTTGTTTCTTTGCAGCCTCTTGATGTCCATTTTCAAGGCTGATTAAAAAAATAATCTGAATCAGGATTACTGAATCAGTAAATGAATCCACATACCAAATTAAATGGAAGTCAGTCCTTGGCCACCAGCTGATGTATTCTGAACTCAGAAAAGTATATGCATAAGGATTACAGAGAGAGAAAAAAGTTCAGAACACAGCTAGTCATAGCAATCTTCTGACAAGAGCGGAGAATGGAAGTATGGAGAGTAGGTATTTAGAAAACCCCTAACACCTAGTCACAACTTTTTAACTCATCTTTATCGCAGTTTGTTCAAACCTCTCCCAAAACAGAAATAATGGACTGTGGGGATTCATAAAATTCTGAGTTTTTTTAAATGTTTCCTGTCCATCTTTGCTATTTTTCAAAACTTATACTTTTAAGACCCCTGGCCTCAGATTCTCTCTGAAACACTGTCCTGGGTTCATAGGTAAGAAGCTGTGGGCCAAAATGACTATTTCTGAGCAGTTTCCACTTTAGTTTGCTCCCTGGTCTGCAACTTGCTCCTTCTCTTGTTTTCATTCTCATTTCACTTTATTTAGTGTACTGCTTCTTTGCTGATTCCATTTAGACTCTCATTACAAACTGTTTCTTAACCTCAAAACCACATATATAAAATTGCCTTTCTCTACTGTTGCTTGTACAGTGTAATTATTCCTTCACTCCTATTTCATGTTCATGCTTGGAGTGAAAACCCTTCCCAGAAGGGGACGTAGACATTTATAAGTGCTCTCAATGGTACCCATAGAACACCTGCCTTTGTTTCTTCTCTTTTTTTAAATTAAAAAAAAAACAAGGAGAGTACTCGATTCTTCAACTTTTATTCAAAATAACAATGAAAAAATATTTTTAAAAAACCCAGAAAAACCAAATAGACCAAACCTAAACCAAAAAACCACCTCCACAACAATAAAACCAAAATCAAAGTCTTGAACATTACTTGCAATTCCCCTTGTTTTAGTAATTGAGACAAAGATATGCTACTGTCATCAGTATCTAACAAGAAGTCTTCCTCTACGCAATTAAGGCATTTTTACAGAATGACTGGCACTTCTACTGGTCATGCATCATTTTGATACTGTTTGAAACAATCAGGTCAACATAAAATCATGTGAAAATAGTGACAGCATTTTTTAAAACTTCAATTTAATGAAATATAAAATCCATTACTGGACCAATGGTACAAAGCAATTTCAGAAAAGTGGAGAATTGTCTGGTAATTGCTATAGATATTTTCTACTTAAATTATCTTAAAAGTGACAAAATCAATAGTTAAACCAAGTATTAGTTTAATTTATATTTTCCTTCTACCTTTGGTGCTGAACATTTAATATGTCTTGTAGAGCAGATATACAACAGGAAGCTTAATAGGTATGCTGTTTCCTTAACAACAAGTGGGATTTGAACAAAAACACAATACAAAATGGTTATTATTTTTCACAGTACATAAAAGCAGTTATCCAAGATTAGGAGCATCATGGCATTGAATGACAAATTAAGTCAAAGAGTGCTAACAATTCTGTTCCATATTTGGTAAAAGCTTAACTCATAAATACTTCAGGAGCAGCTATAAGAACCCAGAAATTTATTGTATTGTCTATGTCAAGTTAAATCATGACCTGAGAATAGAGAGGCTTTTTCTAATGCACAATTAAATGAAAAAACAGTCACATTCAGACAAACCACAGAAACAAGCTATGTACTTAAGTATAAATTGGCTTACTTGAGTAAATGAAAAGTCAGACTCTGCCTTCAGTGAGAGACTTTTTGAACTTTTTAATTTGCAGTCATGGAACAGGGTGTTAATGGTTTCTTGAAGCTTTCTTTTCTGTTTTCCACCAACTGCATTATATTTCATAGACTTCGTATTATTCTGAAAATGCCATGATTTTGTCAATGTTATTCTACCTCTAGGGTATATATTTTTAATTTCCTTACAAGGTTTAAATTTATGTTCATTTTTTCAAGTTAAAATGCAAGCAATAATTGATGATGGGAAATTAAAATAAAAATATTTCAGCACCATTGGAAGTTCTTCCACTTCTTTTTGGGTTTGCATTTTAATGTGGGTTTTTTTTGGTTTTGATTTTTGTTTGTTTCCAGGTGTTAATATTTTTTGTTTAATTTGTAAATTTTCTACTTTATACATTATGAAACTTACAGAATAGTCAGAAACTGAGTTAAAAATCTGATGAGGTCTGATTCATTAGATATTTCCTAGCGTAGATTGTGGAAATGCAGCCTACTTGGATGATTCTAGTGCCACATTGACACAGCAGAACTAAAGTAGCCACAGCTTTAGTGACATCTAAGGGAAGTTGGTATGAAAAAGAGATTATTTTGTATATTTTTAATCAAGAGAAATAACTGTTGCTAGTGTCACTTCATTAGAACACCAAATTTCAAGTGTATCTCTATCTTTCTCACTCTGATTTTACTTCATCATTAAGATTAAACTGACATTTTTATGCAAGTGATTAGTATGCATTCATCTTGGGAACATATGTTGGAAAGTTTTTAAAAAGTTTTCAAGTTCCTGAAACTGAAAAAAAAAACCCCAACAACAAACCAGGGAGATATTAGAAAAGGGATCACAATGAAACATTTTTGAAATTGACCATGACTGGTCTATTCCTACTGAACTTCTGCTTTCCAAACTATATTTTCAATGAAAAGTAGAAGCCACTGCAGACTTCTGCCTTCTTTTCTGCATTCAGATTATCATATGGTTCACCTAAGAAGCGTCTTGATATTTAAATGATGTATTAGTTAAAGACGCTCTGGTCAACATAGTATGGAGGTCTGATAACTACACAAGAGCAGATAATCAGAAAATGAGAACTATGAAAAGCTGACAAAGTATACCATGCCCAGATTAATTACATTCCCAATTCCTACAGGAAATAGAAAGAAGAAATAAAAGACCCTCTGATTTTAATGATGGAGCTGTTTTAAACACAGGCAGTGAATTGTATCCCCAGGATATGAATGCTATGGGATACATCATGAGAGCATCTCCATTTAAAAAATGGATTGAGGCATTTAGAAGACTTTTGTGATTGGTATGAATGACCATGAGAAAGGCTTGAAACATTTAGAAGTACGTTATTTAATATGTGTAGCCAAATATCCATATGCTTATTATAATCCTTTGATTTTAGCAGGGCAATTTGCAGATTGCCACATGAGACAATGACCACAAAATGCAAATATCTGTTATTAAGAATATTGACAGTGATCAATTTAAATTATTTTCAAGTCAAGGATTATTGTTTTCAATTGGAATGTAATGTGCACTAAAGTAATGCCAAGAAACTTTTCGTCATCTATCTTTCACTTCAATATTATGTGCAATTAAAAACAATTGTGAGAATTAATTTGGTATTAAAAAAACCTTGTGGTTTGGCATGCAGAATAATTTTAAGTAAAAGTGCAGAGACAGGCGGTGAGCAAATGCTCTTAAAACTATGGATGATTACTTAGCAAATGCAGCCAAGTATGTAGAATTAGAAAAGATGGTAATGTCTTGAGTCAAAAAGCTAAGGCTGAATTACTATTAACTTAAAAAACTATGTGCAATCACATTTAAAGAATTACACACTTCTTATGTTATTATGAATGAAAATATGTCATTGAGAACTTTGGTTAACTACATTTGGCACATATTGTATATCTTAAGCCAAAAACAATCAATCAAGCTTAGTTTCCATTTAGGTTGTTATGATAACTTTTATTTTTGTTTGCTTCGTTTCTAGAACACAAGTAATTTTTTGTTTTTTAAGAAAAACATAACATCAGCAACAAAACCCTTGAGAAGAAAGGAGGAGAAAAAAAGGAAAGAAACTTAAAAGTCCCAAATTTAAAAGGTGTGGTTAATTAATACAATTTTATTTATTTTCTAATAAAAAAATAAAGACAAGCAATCACAAAATTTTAATTATGTAAAAATTATCTCCATCAAAACAAAATTATTCGATACTCTGGTACTTAAGGATTAAGTTAACCATTCAGCAGTTAGATTTTGAATAATTTTTTTTCCTACTTCTTCCTGAAAATGCATAAAGAAAATTGGATACTCTGAAAAATAACTTTTCAAAACTCAATAGGTAAAACTAAACCACCTAAAAATACCTTCAAAACCTGAGAAAGCTGCAGCTGTACCATCCCCTGAGTTTCTCAACTAAACTTCTAAAGCATAAAATGGCATAAAATGGTACTTTCATAAAACACTGACTTGATGTGTACCTACTTCACGGGAAACTAATTAGGAAAAGAATAAAATACTTATTTTTTCATTAGATATATAACCGTCAGGTTTAAAAGTCTTGGTGAAACTCATGCAAGATGGGCTACATCATCATCATATTTCTGGAAGACTTTTATTTTACTTTAATACTTGAAAGACGTGACATTGTCTGAGTTTCCTGTTGAAGAGAGAGGGGAAAAAAAAAAAAAAAAAAAAAAAAGTATATATACCAGTTTGAGTGAATATGAAATTGGACAATACAGGATTCCTGTTTTCACTTAACAATTTTAAACAACAGATTTTATCAACTGAACCTTTATAAAATAATATTGGTGAAATAAAATTGATGCCTAAAGATTTTTAGTATTTTCATATATTTTTAGCTTTGTATTTTTCTTAATATGTAGCTTTATAGTTTCTAGCACTTTCTTACACCTTCAAACACAAGTTACCTTTCTCATACATTATGTCACACTCTTGAAAATTTGTTTGGTATTATTTTCAAGGAAAGAATTTATAACAAGGATATCCTATTTTGCACCAGCATCTGGGAGACTAACAAGATATAAGGCTAAGAAGCCCTTGGAGGGACTCTAATGGGGCACGGCAACCAGTCTCCTATTGGATGTACTTGCAGTATATACTAATTATTTAAAATTATAAAAATTGTAAAAATTTGTTCCTGTGCATGTGAACAAAGTATTATCTCTGCACCGGAAACCTTTCTCTAAAATACTGGTTTTTGTGTTATTAATTCTAATATTGTTTGAAAATATTTTTTCCAATTTTAGGCATGAAAAAAAAAAAAAGTCTCAGCCAAACTTCAACAGATTCTATAAGATTACTAAACCAGTTTAGACAACAGAGACAAAAAAATATTCATAATAACATTTTACAGAACAACTTGCTAACGTTATCTGCTTCTATTTCTAAGAAAACAGCCTGAGAAATTAAATTTTTCATTAAAAATAAATTAGGACCTTAAAAAAAAAAGCTTTTTCAACCAGTTATTTTTGAAAAAATAACTTGTTATTATTGAAAAAATAGGTGACTATTGTCTGTGAGAAAGATTAAAAAAAAACCCAACAAAACAAAAACAAAAACAAAAACAAAAGCAAACAAAAAACAAAAAACAAAAAACAAAAAACAAAAACAAACAAACAAAAAAATTTAAAAAAAAACAGAAGGAAGGAACTGTTGAAATTTATATTTCAGATAAAAACCAGGGATTTCCCGTCCTGAAGTAATGACTACTTTTGCATAATCAAAATAGAGTCTATGTTTTTACTTAGATAAGTACACAAAAGCAACAAATGTTTCACCAGGTAATGAAACACACTGGTTTTGAAGAAAGAAAAAACAGGTTTTTTGATGAGTGGGTAGGGATGTGGGAGGGAAAAAACCAAACAAGCAAAAAAACCCAAACAAGAGGTCAAGTACTCAAACTGCTAAAACCTGGAAATGGAAATCTTCTCACATACCAAGAGAATATCACAGAGAACTGTGATATTTTCTTTGGGGAATACATTAGTCCTGGAATTGCAAAATACCACAAAGAAGTGGTCAAAAAAAATTTAACAGATGGCAAAGAAGCATAATAGTTTTTATAAAAACAAAACAACGCATTAAAAATGTAGACAACATATTTTAAAAAGAGAATCAAAAAAGCACCTGCGAAGAGGCATACAGTCAACGATTAACTGATTTCTAAAAAGTTTAGAAAACAAAAACCTTAAAAAACCCTGTACTTTGATAGTTATTTGATAAAGAAAACAGGACTATGAAAAAAAGTATGTTAAGGATTGAAACCATATTCCCATCCTTCAACACACAGAAGTTTTGAAATAAATCGATAATGAGTGTCTCCTTCGTAAATTTGCTGGTGACACAAAATTGGGAGGAGTGGCCAATACTCCAGAGAGCTGTGCAGCTCTTCAGAATGACTTCAGGAGGCAGGAGATATGGGCAGACAGGAGCTGAATGAAGTTCAACAAAGCAAGTGCAGGGTCCTGCACCTCAGGACAAGTAATCCCTGGCACCAGGACAGACTGGGACAGACCTTCTAGAAAGCAGCTCTAAGGAGAAGGACTTTGGGGTACCAGTGGACAACAGTGGACAAGAAGCTGACCATAAGCCAGCAGTGCCCTTGGAGGCAAGGGATCCTGGGGGGCTTTAGGAAGAGCATTGCCAGCAGGTGAGAGAGCTGATCCTCCACCTCTACTCAGTCCTGGTGAGGCACATCTGGAGTGCTGTGTCCATTTCTGGGCTCATCAGCATCGAACACACAAGAAAGCGCTGGAGAAGGTCCAGCTGAGGGCTATGAATATGATGAGGGAATGGGAGCATCCCATGAGGAAAATCTGAGGAGGCTGGATTTGTCTAGGCTGGAGAAAAGACAATTGAGAGGGGACCCCATCAATATATGTGAAGGGGAGAATCAAGCCTATGGACCTCTTTGGTGCTGCCAAACAGGACAAGAGGTAATGGGCAGAAACTGATGCTAACTATGGCAGTTTGTCACAAATGTCATTTAGATTTATTAAAGAACCACCATCAAAGGCAGAAGCAAAATTGGTTTTAATATGATGTGCTAAACCATGACTTAACACAGTTCAATGTCAAGGCTCACACGGTTATTTACAATGAGAAGAACACAAAAATGCAAATTGAGTTAGAACCTAACTAGAATGACTGACACAGAGATCAGAGGCACAAAAGCTCCTGGGGAGATCCCCACCATGCAGCCACACTGCCTGGCACAGAGAACTCAAAGAAGGCTTGCTTAGGCTGTCATATCTATGGAACAAAGTGGTTGGCCTATTATAGCAAATTTGCATGCAATGAGAATGTAACCATATTCTTGATGTTACTTGTACCCACAACTGTCCTTGAGCATTAATAATGCTTGGGAAAGCCACTTGCAATTCCTTTGTTAATTGCTTGATTGGCGTTCCAACCTCATGAGCATGGGTGCCCAATGGGTCACTCTATTCCTTTGTGGGTTTCCTAGAGGGGTTCCTCACTCAGCTGCAGCTTGGGACTTTCTCTCCTTTGTAATTTGTACAATACAGCTGCTTGTTAGGTTAAGGGTCCAAGTCCATCTGTTACAAACCCATCTTATTTTTTTATCACCATTATTATGACTGATTTATTATTGTGTCATTGCTATATTTGTATAATTATCAATAATTTGCAAGTGATTCTATCCTACTTCTAAGAATTTTAAGATAAAGTTTTAAAGTTTTAAAAATGTGTTGATCTACTGCTGCACATGTATATTTTTCTTAGCAGTTTTGTGAGATGTGAATCATCAAAACATCTTCAGACATGAATGTGACATGAATAAGCTTGTGGAAAACACCATGCAACCTGGCCTACCCTCTCTTTCCTGCCTGTCCTGCCTGCCCCAGGGGAACATTCTTCGCCACCCCAAGTTGCCTTAACTGTACCATAGTTTAATTTTGCTTGTGGCCAAAATTTAGCCCAGTGAGATTTCTCTGTTTCCGATACTGATGTAGAAATACGATGTACAATGCAAGTCTGAGTCTGACTCAGATAAAAATAAAAAATACAAATACACTTGTGAGCATACTGACATAGATCTGTTGTATTTCTTTTGGCTTTAGATTGAATAATCACAGTGGATTTTTTTTTTTTTTTTTTTTTTTTTTTAGTAGCAATTAAGGTGATTTCATTGTAGAATTTATGAAACTACCAGACCAAATTGTTTAGTCAGTCATATAAATCTCTGCAAGGGCTGAGACCGGAGAAGCAAAATTCATCAAGCTTAAGATTCATGATGCATATTTCTTTCTCCAGTAGTTTTCAAAGGTCTTTTGCAGTGCCACAAGAATATTAACTATATAAATCATAAAATAAAACCAAAGGCAGGGTGGTGAGAGTGGTGGGTGGTAGCTAATGGCAGAATCAAAGCACAGACATGTATTTAAATAAAGATTGGATACAGACAAGAGCATAAGAATGGAGACAGACAGGAGCATGCTGTTCAAACTGGAGTTGCCCAGAGATGCACATCAATAAAATCAGCATTTACACACACCTAATTGCAGACACTGGTACCCTCTTCAATAATTCATCACTATGTCTCAAAATCACTGCATGTGATTACCCTCTTTTGTTTTCACTGTATCGTCAATGCAAGTACTCTCATTTTTAATGTTATCCATCCAAAGTAACTTATTGATAAGAACATTCTCCTTATAGATCATTGTATATCATCCAGAATTACGTTTAATATAAAATTTGTTAAAGTACCTAGGACACTCTACCAACACGTACTTTGAATAAAAGTTATTTCTGATTTCACTCACTTTGACATGGTCCTTTTACACAAACCTTCCTTCAGAGTCATGTGTCTTAGAAACATTTTTAACACGGGAATAAGGCTTAGGTGTTTAGAGTTTTCCCACAGTTTTTTGTTTGTTTGTTTGTTTGTTTGTTGTTTTTTTTTTCTTTAGAAATAACTAATTCAGTAGTAGATTCATTTAATTCTCACCTGTGATTTCTTTTCAAAACATGAAAGTAGTTTGAATGTAGTTTGTTTATTTATGTATTTTATTTCCTCAGTTTTCATTGCAGTTGTTTTAGTTTGGTTTGATTATCCTTCTAATACGCACTTTAAAGATAGTGATAGTGAATTTTCCCCTGACCTCCCTAACAGTCTAATAGCTATTCCCATATTTTACTGTCATTTCAAAGGAAAAACAAAAACAAAAACAATTTTACTTTTTAAGTACTGGTGTATTTAAAACTTACTTAGTCTGTTGACAATTTAGATAGTTTGAGAAATACCATATTTGTTTCACTTATTGTCATATTTCTTGGTAACTGTAATGTGAATAGAACTCAGGTGAGAATTAGAATTTTGGACATTTCAAAAAAACTTAATATATAAAATATTGCTGAGGTTGTGCCCTGATTCAATTATTTAATTTATTTTTTCTGGAAGATGCATTGTTTTGGGGAATTTAGAGGGTTTATTTGGTTTGATTGTTGTTGGTTGGTTGGTTGGTTGGTTGGTTGGTTGGTTGGTTGGTTGGTTGGTTGGTTTGGGGATTTTACACTTTATAAAATTACCTTCTTTTCAGGAAAATATTACTCTACTTCACACCACTTGTAAAAGATCTTTTTTGGGGGGAAGAAGGACATTCCTCACTCCCTGCTCTCCTACAGGAATCTGGATGTCCAATCTTTGCAAAATTTGTACTGTCTGTTTGGGGTTTTTTTTAACTTCAAATCAATAAAAATAGATGAAGCCTACAGAGAGCAAGTAAATACTTTGATCCTTCCTATTTCATAAATAGTCCTCCTGCATATCATTACAATATATCCTAAGTGATTTTTTGCCATAGCAAGTTGCAACCCATTAAACTCTGGCAACACATAGAAGTATACTGCCTCTTCAAACATCCAATAATTCTTAAAACCACATGTAAATAAAACCTCATTATAACATGAGGTTGCTGCAGGACAATTTAAAACAATCTTGTTTTAAAAGGATCAGTCAATATAACCCTACAATCCAATGCTATAATGTCTTCTGGAGAATAAGGGAGAAAAAATATGTCTAAAAGCCTTGCCTTTTCTTTGCTACATATGTGGCCTTTCCAGCTGTCTTTCAGACAAGAGAACCTTACTCCAGATATTTCCTCAGATCATGTAGGAACTAATTGAACCTTTAAAAGTTAATAAATGTCCTTTGAAGATTTATACAAATCACATTACATGTACTTACAGTCTCTTCTTGTGATTAGGGTTTATAATAATAATAATAATAATAATAATAATATTTGTGCAACCTGGGAAGGTTACATTCTGAAAAACACCAGTAAATGTTAAGTGTCATATTTCACTGCCCATGAATGGCAAATCTGTCCTGTCAAGAGCATGACACTAGATCTGTGATGGAACTGAATATGTTTTGAAAAAATTAACAGGAAGAAGTTTGATTCTGGAATGATGAAGCTTGTAAATGAGCTAAGAATTCCCTGAAAAATAAACCTACTCATTGTAAAAAGCAAAACACACATGAATGCAATGTAACATTCTATATAATATACTCTTGACACACTCATAATATCTAAAGAATCTCCAGTTATTCTGATAACAAAATATTTTCTACAGCTGGTTAATTTTGCCTTTGACTGCAGATGCCAGAATTGTGACAAAAGGGTAAAGATTTTCTGACTTTAATTTTGGAGAACTGATTCTGAGCCTTCTTTGTATATGTACTGAAAGCTGGGTCATGGTCTGCCTGGCTGTAAGCATGTTCATCTGGGCTAAGAACTCCAAGACATCTGGGTGTGGTACTAACTGCATAGGCATGCCATGTATTCCTGGCTACAAGACACTGGCTTGCTTAAATTGTATTAACCAGCTTTTGAAATGTTGTGCAGATGAGAGGGGGAATATCAAACCAGAAGGGGAAGACAGTTGACTGTTGGACAGTTGAAATCTCATGATGCTTAGTGTCAGGTATTCCAAATTCAGTGAAACATCTCTTCTGTTAACAAAAATGCTGAGGACGTCAACTATACAACACATCCTATGGGGATATATTAAGGAACATGATGCCCAAAAATGAGAATTCATTAACTTTGTACATATACAGTTATTGTGTTACTGTAAAGTTATATTGGGGTATTTGGGCATTTACTTTTGTGTGATTTATCTAGTATACTGGCAGGATTGTTAGGAAATAAACAAGTGAATCCATACAATAGATTCAGATAAAACATCTGGTGGAGTGGGTCAACACCCAAGATAATAGCTATGACAAAGCCAATTTCAGGCTTTGGGTAAAGTTACCCACTTATTTTTCCAGGGCTAGAAGCTCGAATACTGAAAGAATTCTAACTTTTAGTTAGGAAGTGATACTACAGAAAACAAACAAACAAACAGGATTCATTATTTTCCATGAAATGTGAATAAGAAGAAATAGATAAGCTTTTAATAAAATACACTGTATACAATTTAAACAACTGAAGCTTTGTTTACCCTTTTAGAAAAAGAAATTATTTATTTACAGATGTTATCTGATTTCCCTATCCACAAGTCAAAATTCATGACAGGAAACCTGTGAGGTTTGATGAGTTATTCTGTTTGGAAGCAGCTGATATTGAGAGAAAAAAAAAATCCAAGTAGAAGTGAATAAGAAAAGGTTCTTGAACATGAAGGATATAGAAGAGTTGTGAAAAAAATTAAAAGTGGTGGTTTTTGTGACTGTAAACAACAGCCACAGCTCTTGTATATACCATCACCTCCTCTCTGCTCTTTTATTTCCAAAAGAGAGAAATATACACATGAGGACACAAAAATAGATATTTTAACCACAATCCAAACAATTAATGTATGAGGCTGTTGTTCTTTTCACACAGATTGTGTGGTCTAGACACAGCTTCACACGTCACAGTGATCAAGACCATCCATCTCATAGAGAGCAATTACCCAGATCAGCATAGTTCCTCTCTTGAAATGAAAATATTTGCTTTGTTCTGAAGGTTCACTGTAACATGAATTTTAAAGATAATATAAATTCAGTGTTTCTTTTTTTTTTTTCTTTTTTTTTTCTTTTTTTTTTTTTTTCTTCCCTACAATGCACTCATGCTCCGATAAACATGCAGATAAGATTTTCTAGAAATAACCTGTTGATCTCTATATTAGCTCTGTGAATTTTGGCTGATTATTTGTTCTTCCGAGATAGTCCACTTTTCATTTAAACATACAAATGCATAACAGTCTTTTACATGGGAAACATTTTACCAAAGCTGTGTGACTTGCTTACAATGTTATTTATTTGGAGTTAGGCACCAAAATGTTTAGGGGCCTTATTTTCAAAAGCAAATAATGCACACACAGCTATGTAGCTTTTTAGACTGTTATTGTACATATATTCAGATTACTATATTGTTTTAAAACTAGGTTGAGCAGTGAATAAGGAATTAAAGTCTCATCTTCTCATGACAAAGATTGTAATGAGAGCTGGGAGGACACCTTGAGTCCCTACCTGTGACAATTACAGAGAGAGCAGGAAATGTCTGGAACAAAATTCATGGCTTTAGGCTTATTATCGTGATGGATTATAAGCCTAAATTTAGGTTATTATAAGTCAGATGCTACAATGAATTGTATCCTCACCATCAGACAAATACATTTCAAAACAAATTTGAGACCTAACCCCAAAGGCAAAAGTAGCTGAATAAGTTTCAGGAAAACTCTTACAGGCAACATAGATAATAACATCACCATTCATAACTCATGGAGAGAGCCACTATAGTCAAATCAAGACACAGTTACTTGCTTGTATTTACTTCTAAACAGAGGTTAAGGTCAATAGTACGGATAAACAGAAGAAAATAAGGTACATGAAAAAGCCATGAAGTGAAATAAATTTTCTGAATTAAACACAGACCTTCCTCAGTTTGTGAAATCTATTCACAACTTTATACTTTGCTAATCCTTATACCTAACATATTTAAATGAATTATGTGGGAGTTTTAAAATGAAATTGATTTAATTTTCTGGTTTCCTAATGACTTTCATTGTTTTTATTACTAAGTTTAAAATTCCTGAAATCTTTGTTCTTCGCCTTATTATTAAATGAAGATTTTTAACTTACAATAAATAATTTCCTTCTAAGTGTTAGTCTGATGATAGATCAGAAATAATAATAAAAAATACATTAAATAAATTAATTTATTGTTATTTTCTTCTACTTATAACTTCAAACATTGTGGATAATCCTGTTTCTTCACTCTCACTGCAAAGTAAAATAATTCCTTGGTAGAGTACCAGCAATGTTACAAAGCTTTTAAGTGTGATAGTGAAATCAGACTATTAAGCCATTTATCACAAAGAAGAAGAAAACTACTAATAAACAGCAAAACTAGAGACATTGTGATATCTTAGCTGGAGATTTCTTCAGCATTGTTGCAAAGTTGTTGGAGGGCAGTGATATGTCAGAATTAAAGCAAAAAGAGTTGCTGTATACAAGATCGCTTCATTGTAGCAGCTTCAAACCTTCCAACCAAAGCTTCAAACCAAACGTCTTTAGTTGCTAAAAAATTGGTTTGAACCTCTGTTGTCTTGGGTCTGGTGAAAGCAAGCCATGAAGAAATCTTCATGTGATTTTACAGCAGGTGTTGGGAGGAACTTCTTAAATTGTAATTGTGTGTAAAACAATGGAGACAATGCTCTTTCTTCTGTTATGAAGAGCTGCCCTATATAACTATGAATAGGTGTCCAAAGGTGACTTTATGATGCTTGTATCCCCAGTCATCTATTCTGTTTGTGCTGTATATTGAGTTCTGTGCCTTTAAGACTGGTTCTAAGAGCAGGGAGAAGTGTGGAGTTTGTTTTGATTAAACTGCCTGACTCCTGCACATTCTTCTCCAGACTGGGTGTTTGGTGGAGGCTGCAGGAGAGACTGCAGGACAGAGATCTTTTTGCTTTTAGTTAGTTTCAGCTAGCTGGGGCAGAGAAGTTCCCTGGACTGTTTTTTGTTGTTGTTGGTTTTGGGGGCTTTTTTGTTTGTTTGTTTGTTTGTTTTTGGTGTGGTTTGTTGTTGTTGTTGTTGTTGTTTTTCTTTTGTTTTGTTTTGTTTTGTGTTTTGTTTTTTGTTTTCCTTTTTCTTGGAACTGCTTGGAACTTGCTTAAACCTGCTCTGGACTGAAAACCCAGGGGAGCACTGGGGGCTGCACCTGCGGCCCACCGGGGCCTGGACCTCGGCATTTTCCAGCAGCGCCGGAGGGACTGGGACTGATGAGACACTGAGAGAGAGCCAAGCTACACCCATGGTGAGAACTTTCTCAATTTGCCATCTCACTCCAGAACGAGAGGTTTTATTGTTTCATATTAATAATTTTTCATACTTGTATGCACTTTATTAAGTAAAATAGTTTTTTCCACTTTTCTCCAAGGAATTATTTTAACCAGACCTGTTGGAGGGAGGGGCCACTTGGTTTGCTCCCCAGAGGGACCCCATTCAGGGGTTTTCTCCCAGATTTGTCCCTAAACCAGGACACAGAAAATCCTCAGCATCGAGAAGGCCACATGGAGGGGAACAACAAGATGTCATTGGGATCTCCAGAAGGGTGATGTGTTTCTACCTAACCTCTGTCACTCTCTCCCTGTCCCCCCACCCCTCCCCCCTGTACACCTATTTTTCTATTTCTTTCTCTCTTTTTTTTTTTTTTGATTTTTTTTTCTTTCTCTTTGCCTCTTTTACTATTAAATAAAACATAATAATTTTTTTGGCACAAACATCTAACCTCATTTGGTTTTAATCCCATTTTTGGGTATATTTCAAGCCTTTCTGAGTCCAGTCTGTTTTATTGGTCCTTAGTTTCCTTTGGTCTTCTTTCCTTGGTTTGTAACAAGCACTGACATTACCTGTGTAGCAAACATCAGCAGAAAGGTGAAGACCCTTTAACTTTGCAGTATCTGATAGCTAGGTTAATTGCTACTTCGACAGCATACAACTTTGTTTTATCCTAGACAGGAGGCTGACCCACCTAGAGTTATTTTTGTCCTTCTAGATTCTAACAAAATTTCTCTTCATTTATACAAGCCATGTGCTTCTTATCAGACAAGCAGACATGCAATAAGGATATTCTCTGTAATTATGTAAAAAAGAAATTACTTTTCTTGCCGATCCAAACCAGATCAACCAAAATGACACAAAGAGAACAGGAAAGGTAGTTTAAAAATTTCTAGCAAACCCACATCAACTTTAAGACTCCTAAATTTTGTTAAAATGAGGAAGTTACCAAGATTATATTCTCAGAACATTAATACCACTGGGCTTATCTTCAGGTAAATTTAAGTCATATATAGAGATATACATATATGTATATTATATGTTATGTATATTATTTGAAATTATACAGATATTGACAATCAAGTTACACTTTGAGATGATGGTCATAATATAGACATGCAGTGTGCTGACTCCTACTCAGTGTCTTGGCCAAGCACTATTTTTCTTTTGGAAGACATTCTTTGGAGTACTTAATAGTAAATGAATAATATTAAACCACACTAAAATATATGATACAATATCCTAGTCTTTTTTTTTTTTTTTTTTCCTTTAATTATTACATTCTTTCCAGCATTGAAAAAGCCACTTTTGTAATCTGAAATTTGGAACAGTCAGAGGATCTCAAATTTTCTGAAAGAATAGAGCACTATGATCTTCAGATAGTCTCACATATTTCAGAATTTACTAATAACTTTTTCCTTTCCAGTGTAAATACTATTTTATTTAGAATTCTTTTGTTGCTGTGTAGTCTATTTAAATAAAGTGTTTTTATTTTTGCTAAGTACTCTCATTCCCTTAACAACCTAACCAAAATTTTTCTTGAGTGATTTATTTTATCTCAGTTCTAAATGTTTCTTCTCATACTTCAATATCACTCATTCTTCACTTTTCCCATTTCCTCTCTCTTTCCTTTAGATCTGTTCCTCTCCAACTACATAACCAGATATATTCCTTCTCTACCTTAATTTTCCTATAGTAGTAATTAATTGATCATAGAATCAGAGTGGTTTGGATTGGAAGGGACCTTAAATCTTACCTCATCCCACCCCCAGCCGAGGACAGGGACATCTTCCACCAGACCAGGCTGCTCTATGCCCCATCCTGTTGTTGTGCGTTATTTGGGTTTATATGGTATTTCATTTTTATATTGGGTTTTGTAATGGTTTCTTCTGTACCACTCCGTTCCCCTAGAAAATCTATTATCATGAGATCTGTCCCTGCTCCTTCTCCCCTCCCATCCTCCCACACTGGAATGTAACCCAACTCCGTTCCACTCCCACCTCATCCCTGATTGGGTAGTGGCTTGTCCCTAGCCTCTAGCCCCTTCCCTCTGGGTAAAAGTCAGGAGAAGGCTGTGGATCTCTCTCTAGGGACAGGGACAGGGATGGGGACTGGACTGGGTTCCTGACCCTGCAGGGGCAGGACCACAGAAAGAATAAAGCCATGATTCCCCCACTGGACCAAGGACAGACGCTTTCCTTTTGCCACCTGCAGACACCTGCTCTCTCTAAAGGGAAAGGTTTTCAGCCTCTGAGATCTTTAAGGCCCTGCAGGAAAAAAATCCTTCTGGCTGTGTTTTATCTCTCAAGCTAGCCGAGGCAAAAACGGAGCCAGGGCTCCGAGGGGGAGAGAGAGACACAGCACCATCCATGCATTTTCTGTACAACTGTTTGCAGTAACAGAGACACATGACCCTGTGATGCCAACTATTGAAACCTTCTGTGTTCAGAACTTCAGTTTTGGTATCTAGTTGTTTTTTGTAAAGATTTGTATTTCTTACATATTTAATAATAAATTGTTATGGATTACGCTGCTACACTATAACTTTATTAGTTATTGAAGGGTTGTTCCAGAAAAAAAAAAGCAAACCAGGTTTGAGGACAAAAATAGCTGCACACAGTGAAACTGCCAAGAGCTGTGAGAGCAGAACTGGGGTCAGAATAACTAACTCTCAACAGCTGCTGAAACACTCTCCACATGTGTACTAAAAGTATGCCAAAATGCCAAACATCATGCAGGAATGACAATAATGTCAGCATTTAATTTTCATGTATATCATGGACTTTCTACTTCTTTTCATACTAAAATATTCCCGTCAGGTGTTTCTTCTTAAACAGAACATATATGAGACCTGAGAGAAAAAATATTTTCTAAATCTTTCATGTTTCTTACAGCAGCATAATATGATTGTATAACTTCAGGTTATTTCCCATTAAATTACAGAACAGGTACTGGTTACAGTAAAGAGCAAAATATGATTTCTTAATATTTTTAACTGCTGTGGGGGTTTTCTCCAACATTAGAAAGAAAAGTTTAATGCTGTTTCATAGGGGGATATTCTGTCTCTTTTCACAAGTTTTTATATTTCAGGAATAAGAACATATGTGTAAACATTACCTGAAGTCAATGAACTGTGTTCTGAGAATGCAGAAAAATTCTGTAGCATTTTTGAGATAACCAAATAACTAATCTAAATGATTCTTTCGTAGCTTATTCTAAATAAGCTTATTTAAGGTCAGTTTACAAAGTCACTAATGAAAATAGTATTGCTGATTGTCTTGGTTTGAAAAGAAAAGTATCTGCCAAGGAGAGGCGGGGCCTCTCTAGGAACGGGGCTTTCCAATCCCTTCCCTCTAAATTATTATAAATTAGAAGATTAAAGAGGCTTTTCAGTCAAAGCTATGGGGAAAAGAACAATTCTTTACTAGTAAGTATAACAAGGCAAACACGCAACAACAGCTACAGCATTAATAATAAAAAGAACCAGGAACCTTGAGGGGTTTTGTTTCATAAAGCCCAGAGCAGTCTGATCCCTTGGGACCCCGAGAGCACCAAGCTGGAATGAAGGAAACTCCTGGGCTGGTGGGTGGAATGGTGAGGGTCTCCAGCAGACAGGGGGGTGTCCTGACAGGCAAAGGGGAGGGGGGGGTGCGGATCATCCCAGCAAAGTGAGCAGTGCTGAAGAAGCTGCAACAGCTGGGCAGGGCTGGCTCAGCTCCAGCAGGACAGGTGAGGAGATCTGAATTCCTAGGCACTCCAGCAGATGATGGACGGTGGTAGAATTCCCAGAACCAGACCCTCCGTTAACAGTGGACTCTTCACACAGCTAGCCGTTGCCCGACCGTCCCCTCCGAAACCGAGAGCAGAAGAAAACGACCCTCAGCTCCCGAAGCCCCTGAGCCTTTCCTTTCCCCCCCCGAACTAAGCGATCTACTGCTCTGCCACTTCTTTTGTGTGGGCCGAGTACCATTTCAGCATCAGTATTTAGTCTCTTAGCAACTTATGGGGGGGGAAAAATTCTATGGGAAAACTTAACCCCCAACATTGATAATGAAAACAACAGTATTGACTAACAATAATGGGTTCTTTTTAAATGCAAAAGAGGAAGTGCTATATTGGGAATATTAATTTGGGAAAGTACTTAAATCTTCTGAAGTTCTTGGGAAATTTTAAAATATTCCCACCCATGAAGTGAATTGTTTAGCAAGAGTATAATTAAGTTCATTAGGACCAGTAAAGAAAAGAAGTAAGAATTTTAAGAAGAGTAAGTGTAAATTATAAAATAGATAAATAGAGTGTTATTGGGAGTAAAACTACACCATTTTTCCCTCAGACTACCTGTGATCTAGGAGCAATTAGAGAAAGAAGAATTTAATTTGTTTTAAATCCAAACTAATGTGATTTTAAAAAGAACATTTAAAAAGTAAATTGATTTCCATGTGGGTAGAATAAATAATGACTTTTGATTGAGCAAAAACAACCCAGGTAAAACTGACAGAATTTATTCCCGTGGATAACACTTCCATAAAATATAGAAGAAAGAGTTTGAAAACAAATCCAGTGTTATATATACATATTTAATATGTATGATATGTTGCATTTAAAACTCTGATATTAATTGCTGCAATCTTATTCATTAATTAGTATGATGCAAAAATGAATTCTAAAACTACTTGTGTTGTAGAGGGAAAAAACACCAATAGATATTTTTATAATTCAGGCCAGGTCATACATGACTGGTACAGTTTCAAAAACAATGGTATTATTATCTAAATTGGACTGTCTAGTCCTCTAACAAAAAAAAAAAAAAACAAAAAAACAACACCACCAAAACAAAAAACAAAAAAGAAAAAACACCCACAAACAAACAAACAAAAAAACCCACCAAAAAACCACTATAAAATGTTATAATATTCTTTTTCATTTAATTCATGACCTGCAGTCCTTCCTCTATGTGACAGAAAAAGAAAATTAGCATTCAGAAATGTGTTTTGTTCTTCTCAAGATCCTAAAGATAATTTTGTGTTTAGGCAGTCTTGAAAATCAGCTCTTTGCTCTTCTTGTCCTTTATACGCATTCTCTTAAATTGGTCTTATCCTCTAAATTTCCTTTATTCCTTTACTCCTGACTCTCTTCTTTACTGAACTCATATAACAGAATGTCACCACTTGTGTGACTCAGAACTTGATCATGTAGGGACCAGAAGTACTTTCCTCTTAGTTCTGTTTTTTTTAAATAGTGTGTCTCTTCTCTGGCATCTTATCTGAACCACTTTTGTTGGGTTTATTTTTTTGAGTGATATTTGTTTTCTGAGGCTGATAAGTATAGCAGCACAAACCTTGCTTGAGTGAAATCTGTCTTCTAGCTGAAAATCATTCTGGAATACCCAAAGGATAGACTTTGTTGTTGTGGACACTTCAGGAAGTGTTCAGTAGGATTTTGGGCAAAATACTGAGGTTTTTTCTCTTGCTAAATATAGATTAATTACATAAAAGAGAAGTATGAGATCTTAGCACAAATATGTAGCAGAATCTGGCCATAGACTATGCATGTCAGGAGCAAATTTCTCCACTCATTCCATTTCCAAGCCAGGTAAGCATATTTATTATATATTGATGCATAGTATTTGATAAGTCTTTAAGAAATCCACAAGCATTTGCATCTTTGTGCTTCTACTGTACTCTGACCTTTAAAGCCACTAAAGCTTAACTCCACTGAAACAGAGAAGACAAAAAACAGGCACTGCCTGCAGGGAGCCGATGACAAACATTTTTATCAGGATTTAATTAGAATTTTCTCATTGCACTTCAGGCCTCAATATGCTTTTCATACCATACTGTATTGAAGGACTCAGATTTCATCAGCTCAAGAAATTTTTGTGGGTCAGTACATCAGCCAGTGGAAGTAGGAAATTAGGAAAAGCATCTGAAGCATGGTAACATGTAAAGGTTATTTTAGATAATTAATTAAACAGTTGATATATGGATTTTCACTGTTATTCCTTAGGTTGCCACAGTGACACTAACCTCACTTCTCAATTAGCATACCTTACATGACTCTTAAAAACTGTGTTAGCAATGCAGGAAAATATAAAGCAGAATAACACTAATAAATAAAACTTTTATCACCACTGCAGTATTGCATCAGTAGAATCAATGAAAGTCAGTATGATCAAGCTCTCATGTCTATGCAGTAAAAAATTATACTGCCACAGGAAGATCTGCACAATTTTTTTTATATTTTGCCTTTGGGAAGATACTTTATTTGGCCTAGATTTTCCTTAAGAACAGTGACAGATTGAGGCTATACTGGAGCTAATTCAAATCTAAATAGTTTTCATATATCCATTCCTTACACAAGCAATACACTGTTAAGAACTTCAGGTGTCTTTATGGTTATACACAAAATGCTTATCAATAATGTCTACTGTAGCCTGATATTAAAGCTCCAAATGTGCTTGCCAATATAATGTCTCTAGGTAAACATATCTTGTGCTCTATATACTCCATCCTTGTCTTATTGTAAATTGAGTCTTGGTGATAAAGTGTCATGGCTCTGTTCTTTTCTCACACCAGCAACCATCCTGCTGAGTCAACTGACATCTACAGAGTTGGATGAGTCATGAGAAAAACTGAAATTCAGGCATTATCATACAGATATAGAGACCTATGCTGAAGGTAATTAAAGTGGAAAAACTCCCAAAGGACTTTGATTGTATTCAATTAAAGCTTAATTATAACAAACTGAGTACCCCTAAAGAAGTTTCAGTTCACTAAGGATGAACAAACATGTCCACAGATGAAGTCTGTCTTTATTATTGCCATGATCTTTTTCTAGCACAGTGGCCCTTGGCAGGCTGTTGTGACACCACTTCTCTATCCATATGCCATGTAAATCAATAATTTTGGAGATTTTTTTTTTTTAATATATATAATTTCATGACACTGTCACAAAATACTACACCCAGTCTTTGCTTTAACAGTACATACATCAAATAAAACTAGTGGGACCAGCAAGTGAAACAAGGCTGAACGCAAATGAAAGTCTCTTTTTATGGCCAGAAGCATGATGCCAAATAATTCCTGATAAAGGATGCTGTGAACAAAATTTCCAGGAAAGCCTAAGCAAGTTCAAAGAATGGAAATCCAATGGGTTTTAAACATAAAACATATCAGAGTAGTCATATTAGGAACATAGGAACATTCTCCAAGATTAATGCAGCTATAGCTGTAGCCCCACTACATGGGGGGAGGCAGAGTTCCAGCTCCTCTTTTTTTTTTTTTTTTTTTTTTTTTCCATTAGTAGCCTGTTAGGGCTACTTAAAAGACCTAGTAGACCTCTGTTTCTGCATGCAACAAAAGAAATATATTATGATTATTTTTCACATAAGTGGAACTAACAGGCAAATTCTTTGTAAATATTAACATCATTTGTGTTTAAAGTTGAGAAATCATGAGTAATAAATTAAAAGTGTCAGATCTTCATAAATGACAGTTTTCTTCAAAATGTTTTGTGATTTGAAAGTAGAAGTCTGGACCCCTATATTACAAGATTCAACTGAAAAGAAAATAAACAGAACTCAGAAATTGCTGCTGCAACTTAGGTAGGGAAACACATTTTGAGAAGCTCTGAGTCATGCTAATGGACATGTTACCTAACAATTTACAACAGCATAAGAAAACAACATTAATGAAGATCATAATTTGGTATAGCACAAAGCTTCCCATGCAAAGTACATATCAACTAGAGAATTGAAAACTTACTGGTATTGGTCTTTGTTAATATATATTTTTACTATCTTCCCTTTCTGATATTTTTAAATGCAGAGATTTAGGAGCCTTTCTAACATTATTTAAAACATTAAATCAATAGATAAAGACTAATTCCCTGATGTTTGTTTACATCAGAAGAATTCGTACTCGGTTACTAGTTATTCTTTCTTTAAAATGGCTTATGAACTTGACACTTTGGTCTTCCAGGTCTTTGACCATAGAATTTTTAAATAATTTAAAATCAATACAATTGGAAGAATAACATTTATAGATGAAAACAGAAGCAAGTGAAGAATATCAGCTTCCAGAAGAGGGTTAGAAAAGGACTACATTTTACCTTTCTAAAACTGAATTTTATTTATAAAATTTTATCTGGTAGTTGTCATAATATGTTCTACATTTACGTCTGTCTTCAGCAATACAGAAAGAGGTAGTATGAAACTGACAGGATGCCTTCTTTGAATGATATGTAAAGAAACCTTTATGAGACAGACACTAAAACCTGGTATTCCAATACTTTCCAAAGAAACTTAACTTTAAAAACTCTAAGAAGTCTCAAAGTATAATGGGAAAAGACAATTCAAATGGGTCAAACAGAGCAAAAATTACCTTTTTTTCTCTCTGATTTATGTTTTTTAGTTAACTTTGAGCACCTTTTAAATTACAAAAAAGATTCTGTACTCCCATGTGTTTGAGGTTCTGTGGTGCTAACCATTTTGCAGCAGCCAAAAATGTTATTGAACAACAGGTTTAGATGCTTGCACTGTGATTTATTTTCTATAGTTACTCTTAAACACATGCCTGTGTGCATATAGCTATGCCATTCTATTATTGATGGGATTAATTTCACAAAATTTTCTCTAATTGTTTTGATTTCATTTGACCTTTGATTTTATGAGTATTTTAATTTATAGATTTAATAACATTTGCTTATTTTATAACCAGTGGGTACTAGACAGTATCTGTTCCCCAAGTGCATCAACTAAAGTAGAGTTATTACAGTAACATTTTGTTTGGGTAATTTTTTTTTTTTTTTTTTTTTTTTTTAATTTGCAGTCACTTAAGTAAAGCATTGAAAGCAATATTAGTTTAATAAGAGCTAAATTTCCTCTTCAAACTTTTAAACCACTCAATTTTTCCTATTATCTTGCAATAAGTCAGTACTGAAATAATTGAACTAGTGCAGTAAAAAGTAAAATTTTGAAAGAAAGTTTAATCTTAAAGTGATGAAAAACATTTCTGAGGTAAAATTTCAAAAATCATTCATCCACCAATACAGACAGATGGGCAGATGGATATTATATTATGCACTGGGAGTTCCATTAAATCCATACTACTTTATGAAGGAAAACCACTGTCACACACATGATTGTTTTATTCTATTAACAAGAGCTTGCTTTTATTCCTTTGCATTGGCTTTAAAAATAATCAAGACTAGATCCTCTTCACACAGGACAGAAATTTAACTTCAAGCAGACAGGTCATACTACAAGAAGCTTCCAAATAATTTTTAATCAGCAAAATTAGTTCTCTAGAGCCTTCCATTTCAGGATGTTTTTTATTTGTGTCATTTTTCCCAGCAAAAAGAGATCAGACCTGATATAATCTTCATTTTATATAACATGTAATTAATTATTTTAAATCCCAAACAATTGTTTTGAAATAAAACCATCTAGAAACCTTTAAAACCTTAAAAAAACCTTAAAATCCTTGTAGAACTAACTTTTAGTAATTGTTTTATCCTCTCCTAGCTTATATGTACCTCATCTGTAATGTCCTTCTTCGTAAAGATCTTACATTTTCAAACCTGGTCAAGAAGGAAAATGAAAATGAACTTAACCTAAAAGCATGCACTTGCTATTAATGACCTCATGGATTCCTGACCATGAAATGTACTCATACTGATTGCCTTTAACCTCTTAATTACCTGACGAATATTTTTTGTAGGTAAATTAATTTGAAATTATTAACTTTTCAAAGAATCAATTGTGCCACAAGTGTTATTTACACTAGGTAAGATGGCTTTCTTAATTAAAATTACAATTACAGTGCTATTTATTAGAAAGTGAAGTGAAATGCAGTCACTTTGGAGATTTTCATGTGATTCTGAAAGTTTAGTAACTGTGGAGGCCCAGGGGCCTGCCACCAGGGCAGCTATGCCTCAACCCTGCAGGAGCCTATGCAAAAAGGTAAAAACATCCCTCTAGGTTGTGGTGAGAAAAGCCTCCCTTCCATGGACCTTTTCAGCCACATGATAATATTTTTTAAGTTCTGTTACATTATTGGTTAGTTAGTTGATGTTACCCCTGTTCACCCATGTATGTACCCTTTCCAGAATATTCTTTCCTTCCTTAACCCCCACTGGCTTAATTTTGCCACAGTACTCCACCCCTGTTACCCTGCTGGTTTCCTCTGGTTCCTATTTACCCACTGCACCACTTCTCTTTATCCCTACTGGCCCTTGACTGACTCAGATCAGTCCCTTTTGTCTTGTGTATAACTCTGTGCCCTTGGCCTACTCCTGGTTCTTGTCCCTGAACCTCTATTCTGTGTCCCTGGCCCCCTTTGCTATTCCCGTTTGTGTTCCTGAATAAACAGTCTTTGGATACTCAAATCAGAACCTGTCTCCTCACCTCGTCAGGGTCCTTACAGTCCTGCGCTCCAGGCTCAGAGACAAAGAGTCGCTCTTTAGGACCCTGCGACATCGCACACACTGCAACAAATAACCATTCGGTGCTTAATGTTTTCTAATACTCTTGACGTTTCTGAGTAGATCTTATTTTTTAATGCACTCATCCCATTACTGCTATGCAAGGATACAAAAAAGAATTAATCTGTCTATTTGTAATTATAGACAAAGTGCTAATATGTGGCTTAGGTTTAAATTGTGGAAAAGGAAAGTGGAGGAAATAGGTGTTTATGCTTGCTTCTTCATTTTATTATTCAGAAGCATTTTTGGAGCACTCACTTCCTTAGAGTCTAAGTGCCAAAGTTTCCATGCTTTTATACACAGAGTGTTCAAGTGCACATAAATTAAGAAAGTGGTTTTATGTTTTTAAAAATACATTTCCAAAAGTAAAGAGAAGCAAAAAAAAAAAGAATACTGCATATATCTTAGGTTCAGTTCACTACAAAAATGTCAGGGCTTTATGAGATGAAGTTTTCAGTGCACTTTTTGTAATTTTTGTGACTTATAGTCATGGTCATCCTCATTAAAATAATAAAAAAAAGAAGGAAATTATTTTGGCTCAATTTTTTTTTTTTCCTATAGAAAGCAATATATGCTACTTTATTATTACTGCCTTATTACTTATCTTTCATGTTCCCTGCACTGTTCATTTCTGTATGGACAGCACACAAAAGAAGAAATGCCAAAGGCTTAATGCATTAAAGACAAAACTAGTCACTTAATTGCATGTTTTTAATGAAAAAATTAGTTTCTACACATTTACAGTCATGAATAAAATATTCCAATTTTTCATTTATTTAAAAAAAAAAAAAAAAAAAAAAAAAAGGTGGGGAACTGGTTAATAAAATATTGTGGATGTAATCCAAAGTTGCCATAAACTGAGCTTTCCCCTTGTACTCTAGAAAAATGTTCCACTAAGATAAGCTCATTACTGTTGAAACTTTTCATTGCTGAAATTAGCATTGGCAGAGACAGTAACTGAAGTGTTATTAATGTGAGGTTTTACAAATGTACAACATTTGTCAGGGAAAAAAAATGGACACCTGTTTCATAAACACTTAGATATTGTCTTCTCTGGGAAACCCTACTTCAAATTTAGTTTGTTCAGACTTCATGATAATATGCAATCAGACGGTTTGCACAAAATATAAGTTGGTACTTATATTCACAACCTCCAATACTTTCTTGACCTCTAGAAAAATAAATAATTATATTATTTTATTAAATACTCTTTCCTATCTTAGAATATGTCAAACACATTGGCCATTTCATACTTCAGTAAATGCAATGTGCCTATTTAAAGAAACAAGAAAAAGGTATACTTCCATATCGTCAATGTACAAGCCTACTTTTACCTTCCCTATTAGTAGCAAAGATAAAAAGAAATGGTATGGTGTCTACCAATATGTCACAGTATTGACATTGGAGAGATAGTCATAGATTAGCAAGCAACAGCAAAGACCAGCCTCATGATTTATGAACTGATCTTCATATGCAGAAAAGAATAAGTGTGCTGCAGCCTGAAGAACAACCCAAATATCAGGTTCCAAATAGGCTCAAAAGATATGCCAAGAATTATCTCACCTGTGTTACAAAAAAAATGTTTCTGTTGAAAGTCCAAGAGCTTGGGATTTCATTGTGGAAAAAATCAGGCAAGGAAGGAAGAGCATGAATACTGCCTAGTGAGGACCTCCTGGTGAAAATTATGTAATTATGTAATTTACCTAAGAAGGTAAAGTATACCGGAAGAATATACGGATATTAGGAATATGTGAGGTACAGTGGTGCTGAATTTGGCAAGCAATGTAAAGAATAACAAGAAGGACTTCTATAGATATATGTGTAACAAAACAAAAATTAAAGCACAGGTACTCCTCCAATAAAGGAAAAAGGAGAATGGACTACTGAGAATGAGAAGGCTAAGGTAAAGAAAAATGTTTTTAAAAATGTTTTTAAAACTTCAGTTTCCATTTTGCAAACACTCTTCCCACATTTCTCAAGCCCTTGAACCTCAAGACTGGGGGAATAAAGTCACTCTCAGTACATAGGTTTATAGGACAAAGACCTACTGGTCACCCATGGGTATCAAAGGGATGCCTCTCAGAGTCATGAGGGATGTGGCAAATTTATGTGCTAAGTCACTCTCCATCATATTTGAAAAGCAGTTGAAGACTCTAGTGAAAAAGACGTATCACACCCATTTTACAGATCCTCTAGGAAGTTACATGAAAACATATGGAAGGCAAAGAGGTGACTGGAGACAGACAGTGTGGCTTCAACAAGGGCAAATAATTCTGAACTAATCCAGTGGCCTCTTTGATGGAGTGACTTCCTCATTGGACAAGGGAAGAGCTAGTTGGACTTCTATAACACCATTAATATAGTTAATATAGTACCTCATACCCTCAATATTCTTGACTCTAAATAGAAAAGTTAACGGTTTGATGGATGAATGGTTAGGAGAATAAAGTTTGTCTGGACGGCCATGTACAAAGATTAAAATCAAATGCTCAGTGTTCAGTGTGAAACCAGTACCAAGGGTTGTTTCTCAATGAGGGCACCCTCAGCTTTGCAACTGACATCAAGCTGAATGGCGCAGTTAACACGATGGAGGGATGGGATGCTGTCCATAGAGATCTGGACAGGCTTGAGGAATTGGTCTACATGAAACTCAAGAAGTCCAACAAAACCAAATGCAAGATCCTGTCTGTGGGTAAGGGCAATCCCCAGTATCTATACACGCTGGAGGATTAACTGATTGAGAGAAGTCCTGCAGATAAAAACTTTGGGATACTGCTCAGTGGAAAATTGGATATGAGTGACCAATGTGTAGTCTCAGCCCTAAGACACAACCAAATCCTGGGCCACATAACTGGGCAGCAGGGCAAGGAGAGGATTCTGCAGCTCTGCTCTGCTCTGCTCTGTTCCAGTGAGACCCAACCTTCAGAACTGCCTCCAGCCCTGGGGTGCCCAGTACAAGAAAGACATGAAGCTGTTTGATTGGGCTGGAACACCTTTGTTGTGAAGATGCAAAGAAATCTGGGATTATTTGGGGAAAGAGAAGGCTCCAGGAGGATCTCCTTAGAGTTTTTTAATATACAAAGTGAGTTTATAAGAAAATTGAGAATTTTACCAAAACATGTAGTTGCAGGACAAAGGGCAATTGTTTTAAATTTAACACTATTCAAATTAGATTGGATACAAAGAACAAATATAAACAAATATAAAGAAAAATTGTAGATGTCCCATCATTGGCAATGTTTAAAGTCAGGCTTTGAACCACTGAAAGATGTCCCTGTCCATGACCTGGAGGTTGTACTAGATGATTTTCAAGGGTCCCTTCCAACCCAAATGTTTCTATGATTTTATGTTCTATAAGATCATCTATTTTTATGTAAATTTAGGAAAAGAGGAATTGGTATATGGCAACCAATATATTAGTATATTGGAGGTGTATATGTTACCAGGGCATTTAAACTTGTACAAGCAATTAAAAGAAGTTGTGTGATAGTCTGTGAATTGATTTCATGATTTTAATGGAGTGAAGAGTCCAATTGTCCAATGGCAATATAGCAGTCAACTTTTGTGCCAGCCTCAGTACAAATATCAGACTGAATGGACTTGGAAGTGTTCCAAAAATTAGTTCCTCCAAGTCTTGATTTACACTTGTAGTAAGAGTTCTATCTCCTCCCCTGTTTATCAACAAATCAGCACCCTCAGACTCATTCTTTATCAATCCAGCAACTTCCTTAGACTTTTTATTTTCATATTTTGGGAAAGTAAAATAATTTTGTTCTGCACTAGTCCTTATACATTCATATTCTTAACAATAGGGACACATAAGAGACAAGAGTTGGAGCATTCAAAACAAAATCCTAACACAAAATTAGTTCAATATCCATTCATAAAAGTGCATGTTTCTACTTTGTCCTTAGCAAGTAATCCTTGCTTTAAGTAATATTTGACTTTGTTTTAAAGAGGGGAAAAATAAGGAGATTGGTGTGGTATATAGTATTCTTCAAGTCCCAAATATGTGTCCAAATTTCAGAGATATTCAGTCATAGAAGAAATTTTAGCGTTAGAAACAATATTTTTTTTTGCATAAGATGAAGTCCGCTGACTCAAAATCCAAAGGTTTTCTATTTATCAGTTAATTCATTGGCACAATATTCAGGAAAACAAATCTTATCTGGGTAGGCAGGTAAAAGTCCTGTTCTTTCTCTCCCCCCTCTTCCTCCTTAATCTGTTTTCTAATTCAGATCCTGATCCTGGCATGAAAGCAGAAGCACAACATATTTGCCAGTTACATAGCCATGAACAACATGAGAAACCCTGGTTTCATAAGGGTTTTCCATTATATTTATGGCTTTGTATTATTTCATGGTTTTTTTCAATATGCTGTATGCTGAGAGACACTTTCCAATAGAAAGTATAATTTTATGTCTCTGAAACAAGATTATTCTCTCTTTTGATTTTGATTAAAAGTGGTGAGATCTTAGCTGTAAATCTACTATACCTGTGATGGAGAATATAAAAAGGATGATATCTGCAAGCTGTAGCTTTCTACTTCAAGATCTAAATGTAATAATTTTGCTCTACAAGATGAAGCTGTGTATTCTAACCTCAAAAATCAGAAGATTAGAAGAAAAAACAATGGACCAAAATAGGCTGAAGGTTGCAAAGAGGGAAGAGATATAGTGATAGTTTCAGGAAATTAGAAGACCAAAGAAAACCAACATTGCTAACAGATTTAAATCAGACATGAGCTGCAGTTTACATTTGAGACTGTGGCTTTAATGCTTTCTGAAAAGTATAAATGTATAAATGTATAAATGTATAAATGTATAAATGTATAAATGTATAAATGTATAAATGTAATCTCCAATTTTGCCAACATATTGAATGCATCTGTTATTGATGGTGTCATTTAAAACTGTGACTTCAGGTTATTTCCTGCTTCTGTATCAAAGAGAGGGAATGATCAAATTTCTAGGCTTTGTCAGAAATGTCCTCTCTAACAACACTATTGTGATAGAAAAACAGACATTTTCAATGGTTACAAAATAACAAAGAATAAAGAGTCCAGATGTTCAAACCCAGAGGAAAATGAAAGTCAAGCAAAGATTAGTAGTGAAGAATAATTATTGCATATAATGCAAGTGAGGCAAACAGACAAGAAACAGATTTTGTTTTTGTATTAGCACTGAAATGGATCATTTTATTTTCCATCTAAATTTATGAACATTTATTTAATAAATAGTGGCTTTCATAGAGATGTAATAAAATGCTTCACAGATGTATTAGTATGCAGACCATAATCAAATCATATAAATCCAGCTCTCTGTTGTATATATCATCATACCATGATCAATAAATGTGGTAGAGTTCATACAGAAAGAGGAAGAAAGGGCAAATTCTTCAGAGACTTATTCAACAGGTGAACCTGGGAGACTTGAAGAATAGACTATGAAAAGCAAATCAAAGGAGGATATGGTTTTCCAGTTACATATGTGCAGACACAAACTCTACTACAAATTGTCTGTCTGACTTTACATCATGAACCATTTAGTTGTTTCAATGAGGGAGGATAAAAAATGCAAATACATTGTAGGAATGCTTCTTTAACTTTGATGCCCTGCTTGCATTATTTGGTGATTTAATTGATTTGAAAAGCTTTATTATAGCCTCAAGTGCTGAATTAATGATGATTCACAATTATTTTGTAAGATTCATATTAGTAATAAAATAGTTTTAAGATATCCTCATGGCACATTTGGGAATTCAGTGAGCATATTTTCTGATAGAAGATCAAGGTTCACTGAATTTTCTGAAAATGTTTTATATTAAAGCTTAAGCAATTTGAAAGAAATGTTACCTGAGATTGCTAATTAGTGCCTTGATCACAAACCATTCTCTCCCTGTTGTGTATTTATCACTGTGTGACTATCACCTGACTTTAAATATGGGCTGCAAAGCAACTTTTTAAGGGACAGAGTACTAAATGTAAAAACATCACTGGAATATTAGTAGAATGCTGACTTCCTCCTTGTGTTCTTATATAATATTTTAATTGTTCTGAAATTCTGGTTTATATCCTCAAGTCCTGAAAAAAATGAAAAACTGGCTATTGTTATTATCTCAAATTCAACCACTGACAGCAGAATTATCAAAAGATCACTTTTAGGCTAGGTTTTAGAATTTGGGATAAGGCTTATATATACTGCCTGCTTTAGCTTTGCTACTGTGCTCTGTATGGGGCTGAACCCAAGACATTCACTAGCATTCCTGATGGTCTATACAGTCAAAGTAAATAAAATTTAATTCCCTCAGAGAATTAACTTCACATTTTTGCTGAGAATATTGTAGGCACAGGACTGTGTCTACTATATCACCTTACCTGAAATACCTTGCCAATGATTATGTCTTAAATATAATAGACCTCTTAAGCTTTACTGAAGTTTCAATGTATATGTCTTCGCAGAGGGAGGTACATCTTGACACAACTGTGTATGGGCACTTAGGCCTTGGCCAGGAAGAGTTAGAATACTTTTTCTGCATGGAGTTGAACTACAACAACATGTCAGTTCCCTAAAAGTCCCAAAAGTTCCAGACTCTCATCACTCATCTTCTGAGTGACATCACCATCATCTTGAAAGAGAACTTCTTAAAAGGCTGCATTCCACAGGTACTTTCACTTAAGGCATAGTGTTACAAAGTTCATCTATGTGATAAGAAATCTGGGGTAAGTGTGATAAGACAGATCTGTAGTATTTCCCCATGAGACTAGTCAACTGCTGATGGCAAAAGTAAGAGTCTGCTCTCTGGCTTCTGGTGGGATTTTACAGCTTTTATTCTCAAGTCCTGCCCTGCTTTGCTGGAGACCATTCCCGATGGCTCAACGATGACAGAGAGCCCTCCCCTCTCCCCTGTCGTGGATTTTTCCCCAGCGGGCGGGGCCCAGAGGCAGGACCCAGAGGCACCGCCCAATAAGGGAGAAGCAGGAGGGGAACAGAGTTAGGTTACATTTCAGTGTGGGGGATGGGCACTGCTGGGCAAGGACAGATACAAGGAAAAAACATTACAAATCCGATGAAATATAAACCCAAATAATGCATTACAACAGAGATTCAACTCACAGCCTAAGGAAAACACCATCAGACAGGTGCTGCCTGATACATCAGGAGGCCAGCTGGCACAGCTGGCAGCATTCTATACCCTCACAAAGACCAGTGTCCTCTAAAATCAGTTGCAAACATCTCAAGGATCTCAGGTCTGAAATGTATAAATCATGTAAGCATCCAGACAGTTCCTTCTGCAAACCCACCTGATGTTCTTATCTTGGTACAAACCAGCATCAGAGACAGCAAGAGAGGTTATGTGGCAGGAGTGGGACAGATAGACAGGAACACAAGACTATAACAGAAAATATACAAAGGAATCACATGCAGACAGTGAAAACCCAAATATCTTTCATCCCATCACAGCACATTAGCACATATAAAACTCTTTAACGTGCAATAACATAGTAAGAAACAGGTGATTAAAGAGTAACATAAAAACAAAACTGAAATAAGTTTTTTAAAAGCACAGACTGCAGAAGAAGCAAGATGGAAAAATAGGAAGGTATCTTTCAAAAATGAGACATAGAAAATAAGTCTTAGTAACCTAACTCATTTGTATAAATGTATTAAGTGTGTATACAATTACTTTATTAAAATGCAGAAAAATACTGATACAGAATCATAGAAACAGAGAATATCCTGAGTTGGGAGGCACCCAAAAGGATCATTGAGTCCAGCTCCTGACCTGGAACAGCACAGCTCCAAGAACCATGAGTGTACCTGAGTATACTGTTCAAAGGCTTCTTGAACTCTGTTGGGCTGGTGCTGTGACCACTGCCTTGGGAAGCCTGTTCCAGTGCCCAAATACCCTAAGAGTGGAAAACAAACCCTTTTCTAGTATCTGACTTAAACATCCCATGAGACAACTTCAGGCCATTCCCTCAGGTCCTGCCACTGGTCACCACGGAGAAGAAATCAGCCCCTCCTCCTCGCCTCAGAAGGAAGTTGCAGATTGAAATGAGGTCTCCCTCAGTCTCCTCCAGGCTGAACCGACCGTGTCACCTCAGCTGCTCCTCATATGGCTTCCTCTCTAGACCCTTCATCACTTTTATAGCCCTCCTTTGGACAATCTCTAATAGCTTTCCATCTTTCTTATATTGTGGCACCCAAAACTGCCCTCAGCACTCGAGGTGAGGCTGCCCCAGTGCAGAGCAGAGCAGGACAATCCCTTCCGTTGCCTGGCTGGTGATGTTGTGCCTGATGTCCCCAGGACATGGGCAGCCCTCCTGGCTGCCAGGGCACTGCTGACTCATGTTTGATTTGTCCCTGTTCTCTTCCTCCGGTGCCACTTTCCAGCCTCTCATTCCCCAGTCTATCTGTACATCCACGGTTGCCCGTGGATGTACAGTCTATCTGTACATCCAGAGGTGCAGAATCTGTTACTTGTCCTTTTAAACCCCACAGAGTCAGTGATTGCCCAGCACTCTGATTTGTTGAGGGTTCTCTGCAGGGCCTCTCTGACCTCAAGGGATTTGACAGATCCTCCCCCTTTAGTACTGCTGGCAAATAATATACATTCAAATCCCACATCCAATTCAGTTATGAGGATGTTGCAGGAGCCCTGACCCTGAAATGAAGCCCTGTGGAACACCACTGGTGACAGGTCACCAGTCTGATGTAAATCCATTCACTATAGCCCTTTATGCCTGATGTATGAATCAGTGGGTCACCCAAGACATGATGTGTTTATCCAGCTGTGGGCTGGACTTTTTTTTTTTTTTTTTTTTTTTTTTTTCCCCAGAAGAATGCTGTAAGAGACTGTGTTGGAAGTTTTACTGAAATCCAAAAAGATAATTAACATCAGCTGGTTTTCCTTGGTTAACTAGGTGGTTTATCTTGTCATAAAAAGAAATTAAATTTTAAAAACAGGGCTTTCCCCTCATGAAGCCATATTGGCTGTGACCTATGGCTGCATTGTCCTTCAATTATTTTTAAATATCACTCGAATAATCTTCTCCAAAATTTTACCAGGCACTGAAAGGGAGACTGAGAGGCTCGTAGTTTCCAGGATCATCTGTATTGCACTACAGCTCTAAAACCACAGTGGAAAAAGAAGAGATGGATGGATGATCTTTCTATTGGGGGAGAGGAGAAAGAAATATCTTCACTATAGCTTCAATTTTTCTTTACTCTTCTCCATACTTCCTTTCATTCTTGTGATAGGACATTGTAGCAGGATTTTTGGAGACAGACACAGAGAGACCTGACAATGCTGGGAAAGTTCTGTTGTTTTAGCACTGTCAAGGGTGTTGAGCCTGAGAACCAAGACACTGAGCCTGAGAACCAGCTTTTTCCCTCAACGAAGTGTAAACAGGTAACTGCAAAGGAATGCTTATGCAGATAACACTAGCCAATAGTGAGTAGTGAAATGCCATGTGAACAGCTTGTGCACAAGAATAATATATGTATAAAAGAACCCTGTGTACCCTCAAGAAATGGAGCATTCACTACTTCTTCTGTGAAGAAGGTGTTTGACTCTGGCTGTTCCCCATGTTTTTGTTTTTGTTTTGTTTTTCTTTCTTTTCAAAAATCACCTTCAGGACATGAAATCCTAAGAGACAGTCTCTGTTTCAAATAGGGGAAGGAAAGGAAATGAGAGAGGAGGATAAAGGAAGGTTTAATAGAGTGTCGTTTTATGTGAGCTAAAACTAAAAATGTGAGCAAGTGACTTTAAATTAATCTGCTAATATATGATTCATAGTTCCTTTTTCTGTTTAGAATTATGACACCAACATCCCCCAAATTTCTGAAGAGAATCTTAAGAATCTTATGAATTTACACTCTGGTGTTTATGGGTCCATACAAATGAAAGGGATTTTCATAAATATTACTTTTATTACTTTATTTGATTGAATTACTTCAGCAGTACCTTACACATTTACAATTTAACAGGCCAAGCTATAAAATATGATAGAATGAGTAACACCATAGCATGCTTTTATTTGCAGTTGCAAGTTTCAATGAGCTTCTGCTGTTTTTCAGATTTTCCTATCAATAAAATAGAAAATATCAAATTAATTACTAATCAAGTATATTTATAATATTATAGGGGTTTTTTTCAGTTGAGTTAAAAAAATTCTTAACCTTACATAAGAAATCAGAACATCACTACCCTGCACTAAAATGCTGTGACTGCCAGGATTGTTTTCTAATTCTTCATCTTATTAATTTTTACATATAAATTCATTTACTTTGTTCATTCTGCAAGTTTGAGAACAGCAAGTAATTTTCTTAAGTCTAACAGTCAAGCCATGAAATGTAAAAAACTGGCCAGCCAGATGCTAACTTGAATTTGTACCTTTTTTACTTCCTAAACATAGTCAGTACAAAATTCTGCCACTTACACATCATATTCCTGTAGGCTTCAAGGTCGTTATAAGCAAAAAAGTGACCCTATAAAAATGTCCACTTATTTATCATCATAGGAGCACTTGCCACTTCTTTCTTTTCTTTCTACTTTATCACATATCATAACTAAAATATATATTAAATTGCTTTCCTGATTATATACTTTGGAAAAAATGATGAGCAAGAGAGGGTGTGAAGGAAGAACTTGTGTCTAAGGGGTCATTTCATGCTTGGATGATGGATAAGGATGGCATTGAATGGGAGTAGTATGGTTACTAGTGAGGGCCTTAATTTAGTGTAAATAGTGAAGTGTTTAGTATAAATTGACAGTCCTCATGCAGAGCAATGAGCTATAAAATTACCAAAGTTATGCCACATTTAGATTTTCCTACTGCTTGTCTGTTTAATATTTAAGAAAGCGTATTTCTTTTTGCCAGTTTTATTCAAACTCACAGATTCATACAACCTAAAAAAAAAAGTCACATCTGGACCTTCACTCTTCCAAGGTGAAATTGTAAATACTGTGTATTTATCAATGCACTGTCCCAACAGACATAACGTTTAGTCTCATTTTAAATATCCTGAGGGAAATTTTTCCATGGCCTAATAGATCTCACTGTCAAGTGGCTTTTACATGAAATTCAGCTTGAGTTCTCCCTTTCTTAATCTTATTTCATTACTCAAGAATGATGCACTGTAAACTAATGTAAATACTTCTTCTCTTACCAACTAGTAAAACCTTGCAGAAGCTGTGAATTGTCATAATGTTTCTTTATTATTTATTTCTCACAGACAGTAATGCGGGAGCCTTGAAATCTGATATTTTATCATAGAAAAAGATATTAGAAATACTAACCAAGGTTTCTTTCCAAGTGTAGATGTAACTACCATTATCCATACTTGTAATAATTACTCAAAGTGTATATATCGAGTTTTCATCTCTTTCTATACTTATAGAAATTAAGAATGTAGAATGCATTCCTTCAATTCTTCTTTCACACTTCTTTCTTGCGGGGGGGGGGGGGGGGGGGGGGGGGGGGGG
>JANEHK010000022.1:8493087-8518771 GCA_025960845.1 Tachycineta bicolor | reverse complement strand
CAGACAGATAATAATATAACTAAGGATGACAAAGAAATTCTTAACTATGTGTCCATGCCCCCCCTCCTCCTATCCCATTATGCACAGGGAACACAAATTAGAAAACCTAATGTTGCAGTTATTGCTTCAGAGATACTATACACAAAAAAGATTAGTGACATGTGATAGAAGTTACAGAATGGAAGACAATTTATTCTAAATTTGAAATACCAACTGACAAATAAATCCCAGCTTCATCTCTTAATATATTAATTCCTCCTCAGTTACATGAGTGAGGTAGAAATGAATCAGTTGGGCAAGAGGTCAGAAAAGAATTTTCATGTGCTTAGTAATGTCTGTAGAACTGATGATCATGGTCAGTAATACTGATCTTGGCTTTCTGGTGCGGAACAGGCAATAAGACATCAGCAGGTTAATAATGAATTGACTTTGGAGGCAGGGATGACATTACAGATGTAAAGATCTTTTCTTATACATTGAAGAAAAAACTACATTTAGGAGTATCAGAGAAGAGGAATTAATAGTAATCAGATAAAAGATTATGAGATCCAATGGAAAGATTTTTGGCTAAAATAAAAAAATCTGTGCAAGACACAGACCAATTCAGAAAGATAATAATATAACTAAGGATGACAAAGAAATTCTTAACAAAGTGTCCATGAAGACAATTTTCATAAATGTTGATTGACAATACATTTGACAAATAGAGAAAAATGTTCCTCTTTTCTGCTAAACAGTGACTACCTGGTTTTGCTTAAGTGACCCAGATCTACAGTTAAGTTTCTTTCTGGCATAAATGTCTGTCGACTCATATCTAGTTCCACTACATACCTATTTTCCAATATTACTGATATATCTCTTCAAAATAACTTCTTTCCCTTCCTATGGGTATTTTTGATTGATTTCTCCAGTCTTAAAAAAACCTCTTTTTCTGAGCTAAATCTCTTTCAATGCACATTGCTAATAATTCTGAGAAATAGGTTTCCAATGGTAAGTCTTTCTAATATAAAATAATTTGTGATTGTCATTAAGAGTTTTACTGCCTTTTTGAGATAATAAATCAAGATGTTGGAATTAACTAAATGTTACACCATTTCAGTAGGCTCCTATTAAGTTATGGCTATTTGTTAAAGTGGTGTTGTTCACAGCTTTTAGTATGTCTATAATAGATTCCAACTTTAATTTGATTCACAACAGATATAGGTACCAATCTACTATGTGTCTGCATGGATGTATACTGTTCATAATTTTGGCGGGTTTTAAATGTTTTCCTTGTCTTTTATTTTTTTAACTTGTGACTGGGTTTTGTTTTGTTTTATTTGTTCAAAAATCTTTAATTTTCTTTTGTTCATTGTAAACAGTTACAAGAGTCTAAAGTGGAATCGCATATGAAAAGAAGTATTTTCTTTACTCAGTAGAAAGCAGCTTGTGAACAATATATTTGTAGATTCATCTTCAGGAAGAAAACCTGCACCAGAGCAAAAGGAATAATCTTTTAATTTATCATAAAAAAGCACAGGTATCTTTAAAATTGAAAGAATTTGTGTAAAGTTTCTTTCCTAAATCTTAGGAGAAACTGGGTTTTTTTCTGACTGTCCTTGAGTTTCACTTGCATGTATGTCATACCAAAACTGACAGTGACAGTCATCACTACTTACCTGATAGGAATGACAGTTACATTTCTCAGTGCCCAACTAAGGTCTGTACAGCTGCTCGGGCATCTGGCAACTCCTCCCCACTGGGCTGCGGCGTTATCTTTTATACTAATTGTTACATGTTTTTTATTTATCATTATTTGCCAATACCTATCACTTATATTAAAAAGGTCATCCCTTCTTTGACCCAGTCTCTTTAAACTACTTTGTGCCACTGTCACTGCAGAAAATAGAGTGAGGTAAGAAGAAAGAAGAAGCAGGAAACAACGTCCCAAATCCTCCATCTTGCTCCCATTTACTTCCATACTAAAACCCCAAACCTACTGTTTTTTCACACTGTGATAAGCAAAACTACTATCTTTCACACTCTTGTGGCTTGCAATCCTTCCCGCAGTGCAGGAAGCCTTTCCCATGGACTGGGATCAAAGCCAATGTCCCTCTGGCCTCTGTGCCAGGGTCTCAGACCCCCCTGTGCAGGTCTCTGACCCTCCAGGGCAGCCAAAGGAATGCCCTGGACTCCAACAATATGATCCAGATTTTGTCTGAAGGATTCAATGCAGACATGGCCGAATTGATGATGTTCTGGAAATGCTGTTTTTCTGGGGAAAAAAAAAAAAAAAAGAGAGAGAGACAGAGCCAGGAAACTTGCTCTTTTCTATGTTTTTATTATCTAGCTTGGCTCTGAGGGAGCTTGCTTGCTCCCTTGGCAACACGGAGGAGGAGGTACACGCAGCTTCACCTCAAGGCAAGGCTGGGGACTCCCACACCCCCTCACGGGCTTTTTCCCCTTGCCGGGGAGTCTGTTTCGCTTCACTGATCAGGGGTCATCCAGCGATGGAGGACTCCTTCTCAGGTCACAACGACTAAATAAAGCTGCTTCGGCGGACCCCCGTACCCCTGGCACTAGTCTAAAGTGCAACTACAGCCCTGGATTCTACTTTGGCTCTCTGCTTTTCAGAGTCTCTCATTCTTGAGTCGTTCCCGGAATTCCAGTGTTCTTTTTATTTGCATATTCAGATGCTATCCAATGAATGGGAGCAGAGATATAGGTAATAAGGTGAATTCTTAATTAACAAACAAGTAAATGAGGTGATTAATCAATATTAAAACAGGAATAAGGCAAATTCTTTAAACAGAACTAGCATTAACAATCTTAATGGAATTACTTAACAATTAAGTAACTAAAACATAGATCATTTGAATAGAACTTGTTTATAACAACTCCCCCTTCTATTTCTTTGAGCTTTAGCTTGCATCAATTTGTTACCTCTTCTTCTTGAAAATAAATTTTTCTACATTTTTGGAACTTCTCATGTATTTCTTTGGCATTCTCGTGTTCGGGTTCTTGACTCTATTACCATCATTTTGGTTTGTTTTTGACTGGTTGCTTTAGGGATCTGGATATTGGCTTGGATTGTGGAGGTAATCGTTCGAATTAGATATGGGATTAGACAGGGTAAGAACATTAACCCAGTGATTGAGCAAATTATCATAAACCCAGCTTTCTTCCACCAATTCCCTTTGAATGACCAAAAACTATTCCACCAGTTGGTGTCCATTAGAGGAGTCCACTCTTGATTTCCCACATGGGCTAGCTTTCGGATTTCTTTTGAGATGTTTTTAATTACTGTGCTTTTATCATCAATTTCAAAACAACATTCAGACGAATTAAATTTACCACAGATTCCTCCTTCATCTGCTAAAATGTAGTCTACAGCAAGACGTATTTGGTATATTACAGCTCTTGTGTTAGTTGGTCAGTGATGTGGTCAAATGCTAGAGCTGTTCTGTTAGATACCATTTCTAGGACAGCTTGGAGCCTAATGATTCTATTTAACATGTAGATTGGAGTGCGATACCCCCAGGACCCGTCCTGCGCCCATGTAGCTGGTCCATAGGTTTTAATGATTTCTTCTGGGGTCCATATTTTTCCTTTCTATTTTTGGTCTTGACCAGTTTTTAGAGTATCTCTTTTCTTTCATTCAACTTTTCCCAGATTGTCATATACTGGGACTCCTAGGTGTGCTCCTAATCTCTTGGGTAATAGGAAGAATGCTGGCTTTATGATCCCTATTGTACAGCTTCCCGACCAATCCCCAGGCAATTTTGTATAAGCAGTATCCCCACAGATCCAGAACAGGTGATTTGGAGCTTCCCAGTAATCTTCCTTAGTTTCGAAAGGCTGTTGCCAAAATCGAGACAGTTCTTTTATTCCCCAAAAAGGATTTATAGCTTTGTCAATACATTCATATAATTCATACCTCTCATTATAGATACATTTTTCCATGTTCTCAGTTGACCAATACTTGTTAGGCCCTTTTGGAACCCATTTAGCACTTGAGTTTATCACTATGATATACCTCTTACACATTAATTTTCCTACACGGGTTTGATATTTAGTTCCTGTCCCCATAATACATTCTTCCACAATGATTTTAGATTTGAGATCCCACTTCTCTCTTCCTCTTGTTCTTAGACTTTGTGTATTCTGCTCAGTTTGCTTCCATTTTAGAATTTCTAGAGGGCTTAAACTAATTCCCTCCCAAGGCCATATTTCAGACATTTGTGTACGTCCACATATCCAGCACTCAGTTAAATTTAATTCTCGACTGATCCTTTCTACTAAGTCAATGAACAGGTTTTTTCCTGATGGGATGTCTAGGCTTTTTTCCATTTTTGTTGTCAACACTTTTTTTTTTTTATTATATCTCTCAATCCTTTGTGATCTGCTTCAAAGCATAACCAAGTATCTCGTATAGGACATTCTCCAAATAGGCGCTGTGTATAACTAGCTGTGTTTTTCGTGGTCCAATAAACTTTTCCATCCTCTTGGCAAGTATTCAACTGGGAGTGGTCAAAGCAGTTTGGGTTCACGTTAGTATGGACCCTGAATAAGGATCTGAGATCCTCTCCATCGTACACTGGATGGTAGCAGCTAGTACAAGCTTTTGTTTCATAGGTGTGCTTTATGAACATCATCAGTACGATCCCTCCCAAGAGTCCGGTATGGGCCATCCTTCCTGGATTTCTTGCTCCACCCGGCCTTGCCTCTTGGAGTGGAGAGGTCTCCTAAAGAACCCACTTACATGCTTCCACTTCCCTTCCCTATTAATTTAGTTGCCTTTAGAGAATGTTCTGTAGGAGATTTACCTTTTTTTTTCCTTAAAAAAAAAAACTTATACTCTTTTAATTTATCTATTACTTGAACTTGTTCAAACTGCTACTTATAGAACTTAAACAACTTTTAAAATTAACAAATAAGAAAACTTAAACTTTTCTAATAGATCTATTACTTACTTATTAAAATTGCTACTTATAAAACTTAATCTTTAAAATTAACACAAAAAACCTTATACTTTTTAAAAATATCTATTACTTAAACTTATTTAAATTGCTACTTATAAAACTTCAACAGTCTTTAAAAATTAACAAAAAAACCCTTATACTTTTCTGATATATCTATTACTTAAACTTATCTAAATTGTTACTTACAAAAACTGACTTAGGTTTACATAAATTAACCCTTATTGTGCCCCCCCAGCCCTCTTTTTTTTTCTGAGTCAATTGATTATGGGAGAGGCAACTGAAAAAGGTTTTCACAGTCTCTGTTATCTCTTATTTCTTTTTAAAGGTTAATTTCAAGTCTTTTGGATGTGGTGTTACTGTCCACTCGGTTTCATCCAGTGAGGGTGCTGAACTCAGGTTCTCTGCAGGAGGGAGTACTGGCCCTTTAACTCTTGTGATGTGAGTCCATCCTTTTTCTTTAGTGCACACTGCTGTGTGAGTCGTTAACAGTACTTGGTAAGGACCTTCAAACTTCGGGGTCAATGGGTTATTCGTCAATGGGGTAATCTCCAAGATTAATATTATGCACATTTGCATCCAAAGGGGAAGTTTGAGGAAGATAGCCTTTCTTTCTGAGATTTTCTAGGGTTTGTCCAATGGTTTCTAGATATTTTCTAGTGACTTCCTCTCCTTCCAGGTAGTCTTTAGAACTATAAGGAGATAACAAAAAGGGAAGCCCAAATAACATTTCATATGGTGACACTCCTAGATCTGCTCGTGGCTGTGTTCTGATTCGTAATAATGCTAGGGGTAAGCATTTAAGCCAATTTAGTTGAGTTTCTGCTATTAGTTTAGTTAGTACATTTTTAATGGTCTTGTTCATCCTTTCTACTCTGCCTGAACTTTGGGGATGCCATGGGGTGTGTAACCTCCATTTCATCCCCAAGGCTTGTGATACTTGTAGAATTTGTGCTGTGAAATGTGGCCCTCTATCTGAATCAATATTATTTATCAGCCCATACCGAGGGAGGGAGGATATCTTCTAATATTATTTTTGTTACTACTTCTGCTGTTTCCTTTTTTGTGGGGAATGCCTCTACCCAATGGGTAAGGTGATCTATGATCACTAGCAAGCGTTTGTACCCTTGAACAGGGGGCATCTCAGTAAAATCAATTTGGACGTTCTGGAAGGGCCTTAAGACTAACTCCCTCCCTCCAGGCTCAGTCTTCCTCATAACTTTTTGATTTATTTTCTGACATATTATGCATCCCTGAGTAACTGCTTTTGCTAATTAGTGTACTCCAATACATAGGTTTTCCCTTAGGAAATGGTCACATAACCCCTGAGTTTCCCAGGGTTAAATTATGTATTTCTGTAAGTATTTTTCAGGCTAGGGCTTTATTTAACAATTTTCATCCGTCAGCTGTTAACCATACTCCATGTTCCCTCTGGTGTAATCCTAATTCTTTTATTGCTTTCTTCTCTTTTTCACTAAACACTTGCTCTATCCCTTCTTCTTTTCTTGGTATTTTCTCAAATTTAAGGATTTTTACTGGTTCTCCTGGTTCTAAAGCTGCTTCTCTGGCTGTTTTATCAGCTGTTTCCCCTTATCTTGGGCATATTTCCCTTTTGATGCCCTTTTATGTGGACTACTGCAATTTCTACTGGTTTTTGTAGAGATTTTAACACTGACTTTATTAATTCTGTGTGTATTAAGTCTTCCCCTTTTGAATTTAAATATCCCTGTCCTTCCCAAATTTTCCCAAATGTGTGCACGATACCAAAGGCATATCTTGAGTCTGTATAAATGGTCCCTCAGTCATCTTTAAGTAAGTCTAGCCCTCTCTTTAGTGCATATATTTCACAGCACTGCGCTGACCAATTACTTCGTAACTTTCCCTTTTCTGAGACTTCCATTTTCTCTCCCTCAACCACAGAGTATCCAGATGTTCTTTTCCCTTCCACCGCTCAGGATGACCCATCTGTGAACAATACTCTCCCATATGGAAGGGGTGTGTCTTCTAAATCTTCTCTCACTTTCGTCTGCATATCAATGAGTTCTAGGCATTGGTGTTCTATCTCTTCGGTGGGCTTGCCAGAGAGAAATTGGGCTGGATTTAAGCTTTTTGATGTTGTTAGTTCTAGGTTATCTGTATTTATCAGTATAATTTCATATTTTAGGATTCTAGAATCTGTGAGCCACTTTTGAGCTCTTTGGCTTAAAATTGTTTTCAAATCATGTGGAGTATGTATCTTTATTTTTTCCTGTAATGTTAACTTTTGAGCCTCTTCTATCAAAATAGCTGCAGCAGCGACTGCTTGGAGGCAAGCTGGCCATCCCCTGGCCACTGGATCTAGTAGTTTTGATAGAAATGCTACAGGTTTTCGGTATCCCCCCCATTCTTGGGTTAAAACTCCATATGCTATCCCTTCCTCGGTGTTTACAAACAAATCAAACTCCTTTTTAAGATCTGGTAAACTTAAAACTGGTACTGAGGATAATTTCTCTTTTAGATCTTGTAGCTGCTTCTCATCACTCTCTGTCCAATTCATTGGTTCTTTATCATAAAGAAATTTGATTCTTTATCATAAAGAAATTTTTGACCCCTTGAGTGTACTTATCTATCCAGTGCTTGCAGTATCGGAACAGGCCTAGAAGTTTCCTTATGTCTCTCTTAGTTTTTGGAGGTGATATAGATACTATTCCCGAAATTCTTGAAGGGCTTAACCTTTTACTCCCTTTTCCAATTATGTGTCCTAAACAAGTGACCTCAGTTTCCACAAACTGTAGTTTACTTTGAGGTACTTTTAGCCCCTTTTCTCAAAAAAAGTTTAAAAGTTGTATACTTACATCTTTAACTCCTTTCTCTGTCTCTTTTCTTCTTGATTTGGGTCTCACCCTGGGTAATCTCCAGGTGGCCCCAACCTATTTTCCCTTTCCCAGATTCTGATACTTGCTGTTCTCATTATTCATATTTCCTCAGGGGAGAACAAGATGTTTAATATAGAATTTAACTCTCCCCAGGTATAAACATTGGGTCCAAGAAACTGGTCTAACTGTGTGGCAATACCTACGGGATCTTCAACTAAACTTCCTAGCTCTTTCTTAAATCCTCTTACCTCAGAGGCTGTTAATGGGGCATTTACAAATCCTACTCCTCCAAACACTCTTCCCATAGGCACTTCCCTGAGGAGAAAAAGTTTTTTCGGCTTTAAGGCTTTTGACCTGTTGTTACAATAGGGTCCTTCACTCACATTATTACTCACATTATTAACTGGTAACACTGTCTGGGTCAGGGATTCCTGGGGGTTTCCAGGAGAATGGGATGACTCACGGGAGTCTGTAGGGGTTCTGGTTAACTCCCAATTAGGAGGTGACAGGGGAATTACTGTAGGTGATGGGGAAGTAGTAAAATCTGTAGGAGGAGAAGCAGAGGATGATACTGTGGGAGGAAGGGGGACTAGGGAAGAGGTTGTGTTTTGGGAAATTGAAGGGGTTATAACTGGGGCTAAAGAACCTTGACTTTGATTTAGGCTTGAGGAAGGTTTAATTGGGGTTGTTAAGGGATGGAGGGAGGAGACTAATATTGAGTGAGGAAGGACGGTATTGGAAGGAGGTGGCAAAGGGGCTGTTGGGAGAGTAGGGGGAGAAGGTACTAAGGATTGAGGAGGTGAGGTGTTAAGGAGGGGTGATGATGGAACCACTGGGGAAAGGGGAAGAGAGGGTTCTGAAGGAGTTTGAGTTTGACTTGGGGAAGTTAGTAGGGAACTGGGACAGGATTTTGAGAGACTTGGGGCACTTCTGGGTAAATTGGAGGGCGTAAATGGTCTAGAGGGTCCCATCTTTTATTAGTTTCTTTTCTTTCTTCTTTCTCTTCCTTTCTTTCACACTTTTCTTCTTCTTTTAATTTGCAGACTTTTATATTCTCTCTACTCGTGGCTCTCTTTTGCCAACAAGCAGCATAGGCTAACTGGTTTACGTCTGGATCTTCTTGAGTTCTTAGGTGCTGATTTAACTGATAGCACATCCACTCATCATCTGTTCCAAACCATGGCCACTCTCCTGGTAATTTTAATTTTGGCCAGACTTCTGTGCAATAAAACACCATTTTAACCTGATCTAGTCCTTTCGTGGTCTCTAAAGAATCCCATTTAGCTGAAAGTTGTTCTAAGGGACTACCAGGTGGAATACTCTTCACTTTGTTATTTTCCTTTAGGGATTTCTTCTTCTTACTAGTACATTGTCCCATTTTAAATTAAAATTACAAAGGTGCCCTCTACTGACGGGCAACACAGGTTTTTAAGCAAAAAAAATTCTTTGGCTTTTCTCACTCTACTTCAAATCTCTTGACTTAATTCTTGAACACTTCAACATAAAACTTCTAAACTTTATGCTTTTCTACTCTTTCCTACACTTTCGCTTTCATTCAGGGAACAAACTCTCTCTCTTTCTACTCGCTTTCCCTAACCTTCTTCACTTTCTTGGACGCTCACACTTTACTTACACTAGGGGCTCAGACTCTCTTCTGACCCCTTGAGGTGGGTCCTAATGACCTCACCTCCTATGTACCCCCGTGCCTTGCCTCACCCCTGAGACTCTGGACACGCTTTGCGGAGCATGACAGGGTCCCTAGGACTAGCATCCCCTTCCCGGCCTCACGGCCTTCCTGCTCCTTAGCCCCCGCCGGGCCGGACACCTTCAGTCCGAACCCCGGACTAGACTGCCCTGTCACCAGTACCGTTCCCCTCTTCACTTTTTGTAATGGAGGTAAGAGGTCAAGACTCCGCACGGGTTACCTGTGGGGGGTATCCCTTCCTTGTTTCCAAGGATCAACGCGAGCAGGGCCCGACCCCTTTGCCTTCCACCAGGACTGGCTTGACTACTCCCCAGTGAAGCAGCCTCGGCAAGAGAGATGAGTGCGTGTGTGTAGGATGCCCACCCTGCCTCCAAGCTGACTCCCCACCCCGGTGTCCTCAGGCTACGGGTTTACGGCCCTCTCCCTGAGACCGTGGCAGCACACCCTCTCCGGTGCGTCTGGCTCAGTCCTGGGAAGCAGGGACTCTCATGAGCTCTCAGCACCTGCAGTGTCTGGGGACACCCTGTCAACCCTGGTATGGTTTTCCCGCCCCTCCAGGGATTCTAACCCCTCCTAGGCTACTCTAGCCCTTACGGGGGGGACGGACGACACGATGGACCTTCCCCTAATGTGTGCCACTCACACTCTGTTTTCCCCTGCATGCCTAGGGGAGGGGCCCTTCTGCCCCTAAGGAGATGCCTCACTCACTAGTTTCTTTCACTTCCCCCTTTTCCTGGCCACCCCCTCGCGGGGGTGTGAAATCACAGTACCGAGGGGTTCACACTCGCTTCCAGGGTCTGAGCTGCTGGCCCCCGACTCTCTAACACTCCCACTCGTACGTCTCCTTTACCCGCCACCGGAATGCTTACCCTCCGGCGCTCCTCCTCGTTGCTAGTCCCTGGCTGCTCCCACTTGGCCAGCTGTCCTGGGGGTCCAAAGGGCGAGCGACCATCCCGTCTTCGGTCCCTCTTCAGGCGTGGCTAGATTCCGGACAACCCCCCCAAAAACTGTTCTGGGAAAAAAAAAGAGAGAGAGACAGAGCCAGGAAACTTGCTCTTTTCTATGTTTTTATTATCTAGCTTGGCTCTGAGGGAGCTTGCTTGCTCCCTTGGCAACATGGAGGAGGAGGTACACGCAGCTTCACCTCAAGGCAAGGCTGGGGACTCCCACACCCCCTCACGGGCTTTTTCCCCTTGCTGGGGAGTCTGTTTCGCTTCACTGATCAGGGGTCATCCAGCGATGGAGGACTCCTTCTCAGGTCACAATGACTAAATAAAGCTGCTTCGGCGGACCCCCGTACCCCTGGCACTAGTCTAAAGTGCAACTACAGTCCTGGATTCTACTTTGGTTCTCTGCTTTTCAGAGTCTCTCGTTCTTGAGTCGTTCCCAGAATTCCAGTGTTCTTTTTATTTGCATATTCAGATGCTATCCAATGAATGGGAGCAGAGATATAGGTAATAAGGTGAATTTTTAATTAACAAACAAGTAAATAAGGTGATTAATCAGTATTAAAACAGGAATAAGGCAAATTCTTTAAACAGAACTAGCATTAACAATCTTAATGGAATTACTTAACAATTAAGTAACTAAAACATAGATCATTTGAATAGAACTTGTTTATAACAGTGTTACAAGATGTTAGCAAGTTATGGGTCTTCTAATTCTGGTTCAGCGGGGAATTATTCTGGGTTGGACAGTAAGGCTGAGGGGTAGGAACAACCACTCTTGGAAGCTGACACTCACCCCTCCCTTCCCCCACCAGGCCACTGCACTGGGGGATGTTTCCGTCTCTGGTCACCGGACTAGTTCCCCAGGGGTGGATGGGGCCCCCAGTCAGCTGGTCCCAGGGCAGGTGGGGCAGGGACTGCGGGTCTCTGGCGGTCCATGGAGATAGCTGCGCCAACTCCGCCCCTCCCTGAGCCCAGGAGGCAGGAGAGTGGGGGACAGCCGCCTTCTCTTTGCACTTTCCCAGTGTTGGAGGAGGCGGGGGCTCACAGGCTCTCCCTGCGCCTCTGCTGGATTTTGACTCTGTGACAACACAATGGCATTGCCACAAAAAATTCCCTTGGATGCCCAGAGGATGGGGCTCTGATAGGGCTTCTGTCAGACCCAGTCCCACTGGGTGGGATGCCCGTGTCACTCTGTATGGAGCGGGCAGTGCTCACTGTTAAGTTTCCGTGTCACAGGCATGTGACATTTCCATGTCACTGTTAGGGGCAGTGATGGCTGCTCCCTTCCCTACGCTGCCCCCCACATCGGCCGAGCCTTCGGCAGCGGCGCAAGACGGAGCCACGGCTTCACTAGCCACGCCCCCCCACACTGCATCCAGCCCTTCCCACAGCTTCTTTCCCCCAGTGCAGCCTGCACGCCTCCTGCCTCCAGCGGCTGAGCTTTCAGCGGCAGCAGAGTGTGGCTCCGAAGCTTCTTCCCCTCCCGTGCCACCCCACTGTCAGCTGAGCCTTCGGCGATGGAGCAAGGCAGTGATGTGGCCTTGCTGGCCACACCCTCCTCTTCGCTGCATCCCACCATCCCTGAGGTTCTTCCCCTCACACACCGACTGCATCACTCCTCCCGCTGGCTGAGCCGGTGGTGGTGGCACAGGGCAGTCCTGTGGCTTCACAGGCCATGCCCCTCCCTGCATCACATTCCCTCCTCAAAATGCGGGAAGGAAGCCCAGGGCTGGTACTGCCCCGCCCCGTGTCAGATTCGCATGCCCTCCCGGGGATGGCACCAGCGCCGGTAAGTGCAACCCCTGCGGTGTTCACATTTGGCGCAGGTGGAGACACAGCCGTTATGAGGCCGGTGCCTCCCCAGGGCAGAGGGTCCAAGGCTGGTGGGTCTTTTTCAGCTAGTTTGTGGACTTTACCCCTGTGTCAGGTCAGTGTACATCTGAGAGATATATGCTGTTTTGGGGGGATGTGAAAGCCAAAGTCAAGGAGATGGGTGATTGTGACTCAGCGCATCACCCTCTGGAGGGCAGAGATGGATTTTCTAGCCCTGCTGCTGAAGAGACTACTGTGATATCAGGTGGTGTGGAGGTGCCCCCCAGTCAGGCATTCGCCCCTGTTCCTGTGGAGTCCACGGGACAAGATTTAGCAGTTGCAGCAGCCTTCCCAGGAGGCCATCAGGCTTTCCCTGTATTTCAAGGAGCAAATTATTAACACCCATCAAACTTTATCATGGAAATCCTTGATGGATCTCCGGGATAACGCTGGAAAATCTGGGCTAGGAAAATCTGTTGAAGTCATGCAGGTGCTTCAAGTTTTAATGCTGATACATTGCCACCCTATAATATCTGGTGTCTGGCTCGTGTTCTTTTTCAGTTTGTCAAATATGAAATCTTTGAATCCAAATAAACTCAGCTGGCGGGCAAAGTCCTAGCGCAGAATGCTGCATTGAGTTAGAAGGATCCCAGGCGTGTGATTGGAACTGATGAGCTGCTGGGTATGGGCAGTTTTGCTGATTTTAATAGGTAGGTTGCCCTTGACCTTCTTGTTCTTGACCAGTGCCAAAGAACGGGCATGGTAGTGTTGATTCAAACCATAGAAATGGCTGCTCTGAAGGAATCCTTTGTGACTGTTGTCCAGGGGACTGGGGAACCCTTTCTGCGATTTCCAGAGAGGCTGACTGCCTCTGTTGAGAGGGAGGATCTGAATGTGAGGATGTGTTTGCTTAAACACCTTGCGAGAATTAACTGTAATGCCAAGAGTAGGAGGATCATTGAGGCCCTTCCTGGTGATCCTTCTGTATTGCAAATGGCACAGGCAAAGGTAGGTGCCACAGGTGGTAAGGTGGCTGCCATGGCTACTGCTCTGTGGCTGGCCTGGACCAGGCTGCAGGGCGGGCAGCGAAAGCAGGGGAATGCTCAGCAAGAAACAGAAAGAAAGTACAGAGGGTGACAACTCCCTTGTTTTTGTGCAGCCGGTGTGGAAGGCCAAATCATGCCACGAATGTCTGTAAGGCAACAGTTCATGCTAATGGTCAGCCTTTGTCGAGCTCGGGAAATGGGAGGCAGAGCGAGAAGGGGTGATGTGCTCAGACACAAAATTCTTTCCAAGCCCCAGAGCCAATGGACACCTGCTTGGCTGGCTTACAGCCAGCACCTGTGGCTCAGCAGCTCTTGATGCCTGCACAGCAGCAATGGTTGTCTTAGACTCTTATGAAGTACACAAAGTTACCCTGGATGCCTCTGGTCCTGTGGGTGAGGGCATGACTGCTCTCCTCATGGGGAGGTCTAGTGCCACTGCCCAGGGTATCATGGTGCTTCTGGGACTCATCAATGCAGATTTTACAGGACAAATTTATGCTGTGGTTACCACACCCACCCCCCCGTCACTATCTCCGAAGGGACCAGACTTGCTCAGCTTGTGCCTTTTAAGTCTTCTGCTCACTAAGTAAAGAACTGGTTGAGGGAAACAGCGGCTTTGGATCCGCTGGGCCACCTCAGGTTCACTGGACCGCTGTCCTGACCAAAGACTGTCCTGAGAAAGTGTGTACCCTGTCCATCCCTGGTGTGACACCATCAGAGATCTGCCTCCACGGGCTCCTCGATACTGGTGCGGACATCACAATTCTCTCTCTCTTACCACTTGGCCCACGGAGTGGCTGTGGGATTCGGTGCAGATGTCTGTCGCAGGGTTGGCAGGAATGGTGCAATGCTACATGAGCCAGAGGCCTGTGATGATCGTGAACCCAAAGGGACAGACAGCCACGGTTTAGCCTCATGTTACAGCCGAAACTCGTGTTAGTCTCTGGAGGATGGATGTTCTGGCCAGGTCGGGGGGTGCACATCGGGATGGATTTTTGATAAGCGTCACTGTGACGAAGGGTGAAGAGTGTCCTACGCCTCCTATACGGTGGCTGGTAGACAAACCTGTTTGGGAGAACCAGTAGACCCTCTCTCAAGACAAACTAGTAGCCATTTCTGATTCAGTTCAGGAGCAGTTGGACCAGGGTCATCTGGAGTCTTCTACCAGTCCCTGGAACACTCCTGTCTTCTGCATCAAAAAGAAATCTGGGAAATAGAGGTTGTTACAAGACCTCAGGAAAGTCAGTGCCATGAGGGAAAGCATAGGGACATTGCAGGCTGGTATGTCATCACCCGCCATGCTTCCCACAGATTGGCCAGTCCTCATTGTGGATCTGAAGGACTGCTTCCTTACAATTCCTTTGCATCCTGATGACAGACAAAAATTTGCTTTCTCGGTGCCAGCTATCAAGAATGCTGAACCTGCACAGCGATATCAACGAAGGGTTCTTCCCCAGGGTTGTCGCAACTCACCAGCCATATGCCAATGGTACATGGCCCGAGCCTTGTCTGGAGTTCGCAAGCAGTTTCTGGATGCTGTATGGATGACATATTGATGGTTGCGTCCACCCAAGATGAATTGCTGAGGGTACAGCCGCAGTTGATCAATGTTCTGCATTCTCATGGACTGCAGGTGGCTCCAGAAAAGGTTGAAAAACAACCTCCTTGGAAATATTTGGGAGTCAAAATTTTGGAATGAGTGGTTCAAGACCAAGAGGTGCAATTTCTGCATTCGGTGAAGACACTGAATGATACCCAGAAATTTGTGGGTGTCATCAGTTGGTTGCCCCCATATCTGGGACTGACCATGACACTACTGTCTGCTTTGTTTGATTTCTTAAAGGGAGACTGATTTGAAGTCACCTCATGTTGGAGTCCAGGGCATCCCTTTGGCTGCCCTGGAGAGTCAGAGACCTGGGCAGGGGGGTCTGGGACCCCAGCCCAGAGCTCAGAGAGACATTGGCTTTGATCTCAGTCCATGAGAAAAACTTCCTAAACTGAGAGAGGGTTTGCAGGCCACAGGAGTGTGAAAAATAGTAGTTTAGTTTGTCACAGAGTGAAAAAATAGTAATTTTAGGTTCATAGCATTGGAGTGAATGGGGACAAAATGGAGAATCTGGGGCGTTGTCTCCTTCTTCTTCCTTCTCCTTTCCTCACTCCATTTCTGCAGTGACGTTGGCACAAAGTAGTTAGTAAGGATTGGGTCAGTGTATAGGTGACCTTTTTAGTAATAGTGATAGACATTGGTAAGAAATCGTAAATAATGAACACATAGTAATTAGTATAAAAGATTAAGCACAGCCCAGCTCGGGGGGAGACGTGAGAAGTCCATGCACCTGCAAACATTGTGTTGGACTGTGAGAAATTTGTAAGATAAGAAACAATAAACAAAAAATGCAACCTTGAAAAATCTAAACCTGAAGACTCCGTCTCTTCCTTCGGCTTAGCACGGAGCTGTGCAGGGGGGAAAAAGACCCTGAAACCACCTGAATGTTGGGGAAGCCCCCGACAACCTCACACATTGACCCTTGAGGCACGTCAGATGCTGGAGGAGGTTCAGCAAGCTGTTTCTGATTGCCAAGTTTATTGCACTGACCCCTCCGCTGATGTCACTGTTTTCATTACCACTCTAGATCTGCATCCCACAGGCATCATTGGCCAATGAAATGCAAAATAGTCCGATTCCTTGCACGCCTTGGAATGGGTCTTCTTGCCCCATCAGCCGCAGAAGACGGCAACCGCATTGTTTGAGCTGATTGCTCGTTTGATAATCAAATGCCAGCAATGGTGTTTGCAATTAATGGGGGCGGATCCCGCAAAGATCATACTCCTGGTACAGTGGGAGGACTTCGACTGGAGCTTTGCAAACAGTATTTCTCTGCAAAGTGCTCTGGAAAACCTTTCTCGGCAGATCACTTATCATCTGCCCAGCCACAAGCTACTGCAGGTGGCAAAATTCACAGAAATTTCTTTGCAGCCCAAAATTAGTCAGGAGCCTGTCCATGGACCCACCATCTTTGCTAATGGCTCAGGGAGGACAGACAAGGCCATTGTTACTTGTAGGGATGGATCTGAGTGGCAGGTTCTGGAAGGTCATGAGGATGGGTCAGCCCACTTGGTTGAATTGAGTGCTGCTGTCATGGCATTTCAAAGATTTTCCCAGCAACCTTTCAATTTGGTCATAGATTCCACCTATGTGGCCGACATAGCACAGCGGTTGGGTCATTCAGTTTTGAAGGAAGTCAGCAATGCTGCTTTTGTTTCATTTGCTGAAGATGCTGTGGTGTGCCATTCAGGCCCGAGTTCATCCATACTACATTCTGCATGTGAGGAGTCATACCAGTTTGCCAGGGTTTGTAGCGGAAGGTAACACGAGGGCTGACAAGTGGCTAACCCAACGTGGGTAGCACCTCAGCCTGATACACTCATGCAGGCCAAGGGATCGCATAGGTTCTTCTATCAGAATGCACATACCTTGCAGAAGCAGTTTCAGTTGACGCCAACTGAGGCCCATGACATTGTCGAGTCATGTGACGACTGTCACCCGCTTGCTGTGCCTTTGCTAACAGGGGTAAACTCCAGAGGCCTTAGGGCCTTGGAGATTTGGCAGACTGATGTCACTCAAGTTGCTGAGTTTGGCCAGCTCAAGTATGTGCATGTCACAGTTGACACTTTCTCCTCTGTGATGTGGGCTTCTGCTCACACTGGACAAAAGACCTGCAATGTCACTGCCCACTGGAGGCAGGCCTTTGCCGTCCTAGGCATACCTTCTGCTGTGAAGACCGACAACCGTCTTGCTTATGCCTCACAGAAAGTGCAGCAGTGCCTGCAGTTGTGGAGCATGTCACAGAAGTTTGGTATCCCTCATTCTCCAACTGGTCAAGCTATTGTAGAACGTGTGCATGGTACTCTAAAGTGGGTTCTTCAAAAACAAAAACAGAGAATGCAGGGTGTAACCCCGCACAGTCGGTTGGCAAAAGCTTTGTATACCATCAATCACCTTACATTGCCGTATAATTCCAATAATCCTCTCATTTTGAAACATCATCTTTTGTTACAGGCTTCGGACGAGATGCATCAACCTTGAGCAAAGTTTGAGTGCAGAATTTAGTCACCAAACAGTGGGAAGGTCCCTATGACATTATCGCTTTGAGATGTGGGTATGCATGTGTATCCACAGATAGTGGGCTACGCTATGTACCTGCAAAGTGTGTTGGTCCTGACCTGCAACTGCAAAGGGGATATCTGGTCAACAGGTAAACTGGAGACCGTGACCAAAATGAAAGTCATCAAGTGGATGAACCATCGAGTGATGACCCTGATGCAGATGACACGAGTGATCCCTCCGATGGTCCCTCCACAAGAAGAAACTGAACATTGTTCATTTTTCTTTTTCTTTTTTTAATGGACAGAGGGTAAGATGTTGCCCTGAGCTTTAGCCTTCTGTGAATGTTTATATTTCCGTAGTGTAACATAAACAAGTGGCTGTTTTTCGCATTCCTCTCTGATGAGGGACAGTTGATGGGCTTCTAGCCTGGCCAGTGTGTTGTTGTGTATTATTTGGGTTTATATTGTATTTCACTTTTATATTGGGTTTTGTAATGATTTCTTCTGTACTCTCCTGTTCCTCTGGAAAATGTATCAGCCCAAGGTTTGTCCCTGCTCCTTTTCCCCACCCATTCTCCCACACTGGAATGTAATCCAACTCTGTTCCACTCCCACTTTATCCCTGATTGGGTAGTGGCTTATACGCACCTTTAGCCCCTACCCCCCTGGATAAAAGCCAAGAAAAGCATGTGGAATCTCTCTTGGCTCAGGGACAGGGACCGGGTTCCTGACCCAGGTGGGGACAGAACCACAGGAGAAAGACTGAATAAAGCCCTTGATTTCTCCCGGATCAAGTGCAGACTCTTTCCTTTGCCATCGCCGGGTGCCTGCTCTCTCTAAAGGAAAAGGTTCACAGCCACTCTGGGATCTTTGGGGCCTTGAGGAAAAATCCTTCAAACTACGGTTAGTCTCTCAAGCTAGCCAAGGCAAAAACAGGGCCAGAGGGCTCCGAGAGAGAGACTGTCACACCAGTGGAATGGAGAGGTGGTAACCTTATTCTCCAATCCCCAGTCATTGTCCAGAATCTATGTATACGAGGTCATCTAAATAAACTTCCCTTCTTTTGCTCTGCATGACTTGAGTGTATGTATCATTTTCTCTTCGTGTCCTCTAACGACTTATAGGGGTTTTGGAGGGTTTGGTTTGTTGTTGTTGTTGTTGTTTGGTTTTGGGGTTTGTTTCTTTTTTTTTTTTTTTTTTTTTTTTTTTGGGGGGGGATTTTTTTTTTTTTTTTTTTTTGTAGGCTTCTATTATTTCCCTTTTATTTTCTATATAAAATTATGATAATAATTCAAGGGGAAAAAAAGTAAAATTAGTAATGAGCTGTGTCATATTGTCCCTATGGCCTCTATTGTCCAAATACGCATCCTGTTACTGGCCAGGCATTGCTATTCAGAATACACAGCCTTTCACAGTAAAGTAGATGCAACTTCTTCAGTGAGACAATATAATATTTCTGTTCTGTCCTTTAGTATATATTGTGTTGTGGTCTCTGTGACTGACCTCCAATTACAGCTTACCTGTCAAAAAAGTAACACTTATGAAATGAAAGGAAACATATTTTATGCTCAGAGCACACTGCAGGTGCAACCTTCCCTGGTTTTGGTACCTTCAGAGGCTGCTTCCCTGTTCACACAATTTATCTCCAGTCAAAACAAAAAAAAAAACAGTAAGGCATTTTTTTTCCAATATTTTGGTGACTGATTTAGTCTGAGATACAAAGACAAATGTAAAGCTTCTATACTTGAAATCTAAAGTAATTTTTATTTATTGTGTAAGAAGTGTATTTCCAAGGCTTCATGAGATTGTTATTAACAAGGGTAACCTCTCAAATAAAGAAAAAAGAAAAATCACCAAACTAAATTGTTGTGACATATGCTACAGTTAAGCATGATTATTTACACAGAATTTAACTTTTATGAAAAACTGACAATAATGGATTTTTACCATCAGACTGCCAATTAAACTGTGAAATGCCACCTTTTCAGTGGGATAGCAAAAATTACACAGCTGACAAACAGAACCCCTTGCAATCACCTATAAGGTCACTTAATAACAGTGACACTTCAGAAAGTAAGCTTGTTAAGAACTTAACTACAACATCCTTCAGTAAGTCCTTATCAACTATTTTAAAACTCTAGTTCACATTTTTTGGACTTTTTGACAAACAAAATTTACCTTTTTTTTTTTTTTTTTTTTTTTTTAATCCTTCAATATCAGTGTTTAGAGGGTATTGCTCCAAACTGGAAGTCTATCTCTTAGTAAACAGCGGATCAATCAACACAAAATCAGAAGCTAAAGAAAATGTCTGTGCATGTATAATAATGGCATAATGGTAACAGCAGTATACAAATAGGCTTTTGCTAAGATAGTAATAACAATCCCTTAGAATGAGCTTCCACAAAGAGTTCAGTGGGGCATTGCAATATGTGATGCTTGGAAAACAATCATTATTAACAAGCGAATCACTCAGGAAATTCAGAAATAATTTCCTACCAAATGTTACTATTGACCATGAACACTAGATAAAACCAGACAGTTTATTCCATATTCAGACAAACAGACAAGAAAAAAATCCCTTCAAACCATGGAGAAAATCCTGAAGTACAATTTAGATGACATAATATTTATTTTGTGAGTAGCTATACTTCTCTTTTGTGTCTACAAATACATGTGCAGTTGTATGTATTTTGATATAAGCCCAATATAAATTTCCTATTTGTTTCTTACTCATATTGTCATTATTCCCATTGATATCCAGCCAAATTCTTTTTAAACTAACTTTTTCTGCATTTCCACTTATTACTTATAAGTAATATATCCTTTCACCTAATATTTCACTAAACAATAAGACATTTTTAAAACAAGTCTCCAATTTTTCCCATAGCTATACCTTTCTTTCATTCTCTACTCGAATATTTTGCATTGCGAGATCTAGATTTTGCACCTTGCTTTTTGCATAAGCTAAACCCACAGATGCTTCAACCCCAAAACAACCATCCTCTATCTGTTTTTATTTATGGGGCCTTCTTTTTCAGAAAGCATTCTGTCATTTCCATCTTTTTATCTTGCTTCCATGTCCCATATGCTCTACTTAATTATGATTTCCATGTCTACTGCAGTTATTTTCCTTTGTCCTTGTTGTCCTGTTACAATTTATGCATAAACAAAGTCATATTTACAGTTTTGGGGTTGCTATCACAAAACATAGAATAATGAACAAAGCAGCTCCTATAACATCTGTGGGAGAATGTGGGGACAGCAATGAGAGATCTTTGGAGTTCAGAGCAGCTCTTGAAACATGAAGTTTATTGCATAGTCCGCTGGTGCAAGAGCTTTGCTTAAGCTGTTAGCCACAGCTAAAAGCGTGCCCGAACAAAGAGCTAAGTTCTTGTTACAATACATTACATCTCCTTCTGTGCTGAATATTCTAGTTTACACTAACCAACCAGTACAAAACACAAATCCGACAGAATTTATACACAGCCTATAGGAACTACTACATTGCCATACCACGCCATTTTAAACCCTAAAAGCTAGTTTTTAGACTCCTTTTCCCTGCCACCTAGCCAGGGCCCCTCCCCCTTGGACACTTGGCATCCCTTTGTTTGCCAGGAGTATTGCTCAAACAACAGGGATTTTGCCTTTAGCTAACTCAATCACTGTCTTCCGGCTTGGCATCCTGCATCTCAAAGCTGGCTTTCATTTCTATTTCACTTGTAGGTTTCATACCCTTAGAATCTTTTGCCAAGCAATCATATTTGTAAGACTTTCCTGTTTCATCCTCCCCAACAAATGTGACCTCTCCATATCAAGCAGAAAAGAATTATCTCACTGTTACCTTGTGGTTTCCTTTTCCGCTCTGTTTCACTCATTTATGCTGCTGGTCTTGAACTTTTCACAGTAAGCCCTAGACTTCTTAATTGTCAGTGGACAATAAGGCTTTTCCATCTAATTTCTTCACAAAATAGACAACTTACTTTAAACAGGCTTTCAATAACTAGCTGGCCAATCATCTCTAACATGTAGACACCTAATTTACATGTAGTAAATCACCTCTAATTGAATATAGTAAATTGTCTTCAAAAAAAACCTTCAAATTGTAGTAGAATCATAAAAAGGTTTAGTTCAGAAAGGACCTTTAAATATTATTTAGTCAAACCCCACTCTAATGAGCAGGAACACCTTTCACCAAATCAGGCTTCACTAGTAGAATTTCTCTTGTGAAAATTTAGAATTTTCTGACAATATGCATACTGCATTTAATATTTTTTATGCCCAGATTTTCAACTGAATGCAGAAGATTTATCTTTGTTGTGCCTAACCCCTAATCTTGCGGCTTCAGAGCTCAGCAATGAAAACCTACAAGAAATAGTGAGTTACCATATTGTACAGTGTATGTATGGGGTTGTGAAGAGACAATTTAATATTGATTTCTGTCTCAACACTGTTTGTCTGAGGCATGTGGGAGAGGGCTTGCACGTGTCCATTTGCAGGAGAGGACTAGGAGAAGATAGAGGAAGCCTTGTCTCTAGGGAGACTTTGCCTGGCAACCAGTTCATGTCTGACATGGGACAGGCAGGCAGCAGATCACCAGGGATACTGGACCCTCCAGAGGGGTTCTCCAACCGGATAGAAAAAGGTCTCCATGGTCTGCAGTGGGACATCGGCCTAGGCCAATGATCTCCAGACAGCCGGCAGACCTTAGGAGGAGATGGGAGAGGGGGAGGGGGGGGGTATAAAAATAACTGACTCACAAACTCTGGGGCTTTTTTGAGTCAGAGCTTTCTAAGTTGGGGGTTTTGGTCTTGTCTTTTGGCTCAGGCTTGAGGTCTGCTTCTTACTCTGGTCCTGGCCTGCTTTCTGTCCTTTTTGCCCTGGCTCCAGCCTGCCTTTTGGCTCCTCTGTCCTCGCTGGTCCTCGCTCTCCCTCACGTACTCGCCCTCCCTATCGCTGGGCGCTTGGCTGGACACCGGCTGACCTCCGAGCCTTGTGTGTAACCTGCGTCCCGCCCTACCCCCTGCCTGTCCCAGCCGCCGCCTGTCCCGCCTCCCGGTGTTCCTGACCGACGCCCTGCCTGCTTCATTCCTGCGTTCCTGCCCGCCTCTAGCCCTGCCTCGCCGCTCCAGCCCGCGGCCGCCACGCTCCCCACCGCAATCCCGTGCAGCGTTCCGCACCTCCCGCCCCGGCGCGCTCCCTCACCTCGTGTCCGCCTGCCCCGGCCGCGGGAGCTGCGCCGTGGGGCCGCGCCTCTCTCTCCGGGAGCCGCGCAGCTCCCCGGCAGGCAGCGTGCACACACTCCTGACACCGGCACGGCCTCCGCGCTCCCCGGCTGCTGCTGGAAACGCCCGCTTGGTCGCTCTGTCTACCCTCTGTCTCTCCACATTCTTTCTCATCTTCCTTCCTCTTTTTGCTGTCCTTTCCAGTCCTCTTTAGTAAGGCAACTTCCACTTACTCTTTTTTATTTTTTTTTTTTTTTTTTTTTTTTTTTTTTTTTTTTTTTCCCCAATAAACTGTTCTCAGATACAATACTGTCTCTTTTGACTTAATTTTGGCCTAGACTATCTGCTTGAAAATAACTCCTTGCAGTTCCCCATTGTGGAACTTGACAGGGGGCTCAGACAATAAAGTAAAAAGTAATAATTTCCAAGCTACTGTTCTAGGATGCATTCTTGCATTCCCCAAAAAGTTGCAAAACTGAAACTATTGACATGCTTAATGATTTCTTGCATTGCAAAGTATCATGCTAGTTAGCCCACATTCCAATTAAAGTCCTATCATTTTAGAATATAAGTATAAATTTAGAAAATGAAAAAAGACATTTATTTAAAAAATCAACTTGTTTCATCGATTACATTAATTAATTAATATTAATTTAGACAAAGATATTTGGCACATAAGCACTAAAATTTTCAAAAATACACATACATATTATCAGTCAGTTAGTTTGCTATGCACACTCAAGTTTTACATATTGATTGAATACTAATTTCATAGAAAGTTTTTCATTGTATAAGAGAATTCATTGTATGCTGGAACATGGACCTACACAGGCATGAAGTCACATTGCAAGGAACTACAATTAACTTCTCATTTGCGCCATCTGACTATTACTGCCTTACCAAAAGCAAAAGACAGGAGACTTTGCATCAATCTGTACCAATCAGTGATGTAATGGAGTCATGTGAGATACTATGTCATTTCTGTTCTCTTCAGAAGTGAGAGTATTAATATGGCTTTAATTTTTCATAAAAGACCAGGACCCAGACTTTTAGCATTCTTCTTAAAAGAATGTCTGCAGAAAGGTAAAAAATGGGACACGTGCTTATATAATTTTGCTCTGGAACTCCTGAGTCAAATGTTGGTTTTATCTATGGGAAAAACTGAATTGATGTATCTTCAACAAATATCTCCTGCCTCATTTTAAATTCATTCCAGCTTTGAACACCAACCATCTTCTTCAGCATGGAGCACCAACTAAACAAAACAGTACATTCCAATATTTTTGTGTCTTTTTTAATGTAATTTAATTCTTCTGCTGAAAAATAATAAAACCAGAGTGTACCTCTTGACCTGAGCTTCATGCTGAATGTAAATGGAATATGGATGTGGATTCTTATTAATGGAATATGGTCATGTTTGAATTTGGTATACCTTTTGTATTTCCAGAAAAATGGAACAAAGATGTCTCTTTCAATTTACAATGGTGAAATATTTCACAAAAAATTAATGACCCAATTATATTGAAACACCATGCCTTGAATGCTTCATTTTTGAAAACAACTTTATTTTGTCTTTTTGGGGGGATGAAACTGAAAATTTTGTATGAAGCAGAAAATTCATATTCATGTGTGTCAGAAACTGTTCAATATACAAGGCAGCTTAAGGGAAATTATCTCAGAATAAAAATATAACTTAAATGGAAGTACTGTAGTGTTACAACAGGATGCTATACAATTCAGGGGAATTGGTATGCAGGCAGGAAAACTAATGTTTTAGAATTTTGCCAAAAATTTCAGTCAGAACAATAGATAACATAAATAATGCCCATGAAATATAATAATTGATCTCTAAAACTGTGTTTAGGAAGTATAGGCACCTGTCTGTATGGACTGTAGCCCATTTTGGCTAGTGTTACAAGTGGATAAAGGGTGATATGTAGAGTATTTTAACTCCAGACAATCTGTCCTGTGAATGTAAACATGAAAATGAAATTCCAAAGCTTTATAAATTTTTCACATGCTTCCGTACAATTCATCTAGTCAATAGGCCATAGTCTTTACTGTTTTCCATTCACACCAGTTCTGCAAATTCCAAATAAACAGTCAAGTTGAATCCATCTTTTTGCTGGAATAAGTAAATCTGCTTCTGAAAATAAGAGAGCCCAGGAAGATAAGACTGTTTATGAGGCCTACCTTGTTACCTTGATCTTGGTTGTGCAGTCAAGGGCAGATTTTTCAGCCCTTAAAATACTAAACTGGAATAGCATGTAGACAGAGATATCTATCTATCTATCTATCTATCTATCTATCTATCTATCTATCTATCTATCTCTATCTATCTATCTATCTATCTATCTATCTATCTATCTATCTATTATATATACATAGTCTGCAAAGATAAGCTTAAGTGTATGTCTCGGTTTGAAAAAGACAGGTGTTTGCTATGGAGAGGCAGGCCTCTCTAGGAAATGAGGAATTCAAATCCTTCCCTCCGTATTATTATAATTTGGAAGATTAAAAAGAAAACTTTTTGGTCAGAGCTATGGGGAAGGAATAACAGTCCTTTACTAGTAAATATAACAGGACAAACAAACAACAGCACTTATAAAAACAGTAAAACAGAACTAAGAACCCCGAGGGCAAACGCTGGGAGCTCCGGCGCTGATAGCTGGAAGCGGTGGATTGTCCTCAGGAAGCAGGGGGGTGTCCTGGCAGGCAAGGTGGGCAGCGCTGGAGAAAACCGCAGCGGCTGGTCTCGGGCTGACCTAGAATCCAGCAAGGCAGCGAAGAAACTCCCAATTCCTGGGCGCTCCAACAAATGATAGAATTCCCAGGACCAGGCTCCTCCGCTAGCTGTGGACTTCAGGCAGCTCTCCGTCGTGCGGCCGTGCTCTCCGGGAGAACCGAACGCAATGCCAGTCCTTCCCTCCCCTCCCCCCAGGAGCCTCCCCTCTCTCCCAAAACTCAGCGATCAACCTCCTTTGTCCCCTTAAGCACCCTTAACTATCAGTACTTAAAAGTAACTCATG
>JANEHK010000022.1:8475196-8492987 GCA_025960845.1 Tachycineta bicolor | reverse complement strand
GGGGGGGGAAATTCTAAAACTTAACCCTCAACAGTGTAAAGATACAAAGATTTGTTCTTGAAAATAATAAATAATGTGTCTATAACTGAGAAACCAATATGTGATTCAGCATTTTATTTTGGATAGTTGATTGTCGAAACTATATACAATATATTGTTGTTGGGGGATAGGTTCAGTTTTGCGGGTTTTTTCTTTCCCTATAGAATTTTGCCCCCCCCCCCCCCAAGTTGCTGAGAGACTAAATACTGATGCTTAAAGGGTACTTGATCCACACAAAAGAAGTGTCGAGGGTGGGGGAATATCACTAAAGTTTGGGGGAAGGGATAGGCTCAGGGGCTCCAGGAGCCTTTTTTTCCTGCTCTCCGCTTCAGAGAAGAGGGTCGGGCATCTGCTGGCTGCGTGAGGAGTCCACTGTTAACAGAGGGCCCAGTCCTGGGAATTCTATCATCTGTTGGAGAGCCCAGGAATTCAGAGCTCCTCACCTGGTGTGCTGGAGCTGGGTCAGCCCCTATCCAGCTTTCGCGGCTTCTTCAGCACTGCTCACTTTGCCTGCTGGGACACCCCTCTGCCTGCCGGGACAACCCACCGTTTCCAGCCATCAGCCCCAGAGTTTCCACCATTTCAGCTTGGTGCTCTTGGGGTCCCAAGAGATCTGACTGCCCAGGGCTTGTTAGATAAAGCCCCTCGGGGCTCTTGGTTCTGTTTATTATTATTGTTATTGCTGTAGTTGTTGTTGTTTGTTTGTTCTGTTATATTTATTAGTAAAGGACTGTTATTCCTTTCCCCATAGCTCTGACTGAAAAGCCTTTTTAATCTTCTAAATGATAATAACTTGGAGGGAAGGGATTGGAATTCCCTATTCCTTGAGAGGCCCCATCTCTCCTTAGCAGATACCTGTCTTTTCAAACCAAGACAATTGTACAAGATCCAATGTGATTGATAACTTCAAAGGCAAAATATATTCCATAAATTTTCATAATTGGAACAAATTCCTTTCTATTTTCATATGAGAAACTGAAACATTGAAATCTTACTGCTAGTCATGTATGTCTGGTCTGTATACTGAATCATCATATCCACACATTCAGACTCCTGAACTACAATCATAATGAAGAATGCAAAATCCTATTTTACCATGCTCCGTTTGTTGGCTATTTTGATTACCTCCAAAGTGAAATGTGTATGTACTAAAAAATTGTGATGTGCTAACTTTGACAGGTATAATTTTCATCACAGTGGGTAGTATGAGGCTGTGTTTTGGATTTGTGGTGCAGACAGTTTTGATAACTCAGGGATGGTTTTGTTATAGCTGGGCACTGAGCCCAGGCTTTTTCTGCTTCTCACGCCACCAGTAAGCAGGCTTAGGGTCCAGAAGAAGTTGAGAGGGAACACAGTTGGGGCAGGTGACTTCAAGTGACCAAAGCAAAATGATGTCATTCTCAGCATATAAAGGGGAATGTGAAGAAGGAAGAAAGGGGGATTTCAGACAGATGACATTTGTCTTTCGAAGTCACCACCATATGACAGAGCACTGCTCTGCTGCAGATGCCTGAATGCCTGCCTACAGATGAGAGCAGGTGAATTAATTTCTTGTTTTGTTTTGCTTGCATATGTGACTTCTACTTTCCCTATTAAACTCTTTGTCTGAACTGATAAGTTCTCCCACTTTTACCCTTCCAATTCTCCCCCCTATTCCACTAGTGGGGGAGTGAGTCAGCGACTGCATGGAGCTCAGCTGGGGCTGGATGTACTATCCATGACAGATGTACATCCTGTCAAGAATCTACAAATGTTTACATTGTAAGCATATTTTAAAAAATAACATTTAAAAATTCTAAAATTGAAAGCTCTTTGGGGAATTTTAAGTCTTTAAGAGGTAGATTTTTTTCAAGCTCACACTGTGATTTTTCTCTTGCAACAAAATAGATCAAAGAAAATCTCTGCTTATTGTGTCACCAAGGTTCTAATCAGTGTGAAACAAGAGCAACTTTGCAGTCTAGCCAAAAGACAGCTTTGGCACATATTCACAGAATAGGTTGTGTGAATCTAGGGGTGTCATCTTCCAATGATCACTAAATAGGTCTTTAGCAAAACTGTCTGATCAGTCCTAAACTTCCCCTCTAACTAATTCACTTAATTTTGTTTGTCTGTCTGGTTTTTTGTTTGTTTTAAAAATGTAGATTGAGGAGTGTGGAGCAGTTATTAAAAATACTTCTTAGAAAATGCTACTGGATTCAATTTCAGAACAGCAGTCTTAAGCCCAGACATATGCTTTCCACCACAGGAACCATCCTACTGTTTAGAGAAAATTCACTGCTTAACATCCTAAAGGTTTCATTGCTGATTTCAAATAAAGGCTACAACTTGATGCCCAAAATTTGCTAAGTGTTGCCTTTCAGTGCAATGATTAAGAGTGAGGGGTTGTTCTCTATCTTTCTAAGATGCATAACTGAACATATTTTGCATTAAATGGCATGGCTGTTTCAGTTGCAGAAGTATCAGCCTTTGTCATTTGAAAGGTAGCCATTTGTGAATCATTGTTTTTAGTGTATAATGTTATGGTATGGTTGTTTTAGGTAATCTGCTTGGATTTATTTCCATTTGTTTCAGTTATCTTTTTCTCACCGCTGTTTTTCAAAAATTTCTCAGTCTTCTATTTTTTTCTTTGTTGATGTCATCCTGGTTTTTCTGAGTTTTTTTAAAGCCTTATGATTGTTCATAAGATGGAGTCAGTCTCTTTAGCTTCTGCACAATATTAGGAGCAGTTTTCATTTTTCTCACATTTGGTAACTTAAATAAACCTTTCGTTTTTCATTCCCTGTCCTTTGTTTACATATTTCTAACCTGAAAACAATTGTAACTGACAGCTGGTCTGGCCACTGGGCTGAGAGGTGATAACCCCAGAAGCCAATCCACAACCAGACCCACAAATATATAAAAAGTATGAAATAAACAGGCTGAGGGCGCTTGGCCTTGGCTCAGCCTTGGGCTCTCTCTCTGAGGAGCAACTCTGCCCTGCAAATCTTTGTGTGTGATTGCTTTGTGTGCTGCAGTCACACTCACATGAGTCTGATTTTCATTGTATGTTCTTCCTTCTTATAAGTGTGTCAGTTCTTATAATGTCCTTTTTTTCTTCCTATTTTTTTTTAACTTTGTTTTTGTATATAACAAATCCTGCTTTTCAACTTTTTTCCCTCACTTATGCCAACTTTTTGGCAGAGTTAATCCCTTTCTTTGTCTTCCATTTGCCTTCTAGTTCCTGCAAATAACAATATTTTGATTATATTCTCATGTTTTTTACAATCTTAGGTGTTGTACATGAAGTTAATCTGGAAAAACATCTTTTACTGTAGTGTCTGGTAGCAAAAGAAAGCTGATTGAAAAACAGTGATAATTTTCCTAGGTGTGCTCACTCTTCTTTTTGTATCCCTGGTCAATCTGGGATAACAAGAGAGATGCCATGAAATTGGTGTTCCTCATTTTCCCTACAGTTCTGGATTGATGTATTCCTTGTTGGAGAGCAGCTGGTTTAACACTTTTCGGAACCGGGTAATTTGTTTGGGAGAGGCTCCAGCCTTACTTTATCCTGTGCTTTGTGCAGTTCTGACAGCCAAGCTCTCTTCATCCAAAGTTCTGCACAGGAACAAACTCAATTAAAGAGAATAAACGAGTCTTCAGGCTGAAAAGTGTGTTGCTCTTTACAATTACCTCCATGATATTGATAGTGTGTAATTATTCTTTCTGTTGAAGTGTAGCAATGCTACACTTCAAATTTTCAAATTTTCTTATTTGCATTAACACTTTTCCTCAGAAGTTGTTTGCATTACATTTTGATACAAAAACATACAATTTAGCGTGTCATTGGGGAAAAGCAAGAAATGCCTTGTTTTGGAAATGTTCTAAACAGTACAAAACACATACAAATCTTTTGATCCATGTGTTGACATTGTAAGGATGAAAATGCAGACTGTGAGAGAACCTGTAATTAGTGGAAATTATGAAGTTGTAAAATAAATTAAAAACAAACAAACAAACAAAACAACAACAACAACAACAACAAAAAAACAACAAACCACCAATGCTGTGTTAAATCTAACAAAGCCATGGAGTGAAACATCTTCGTCTTCATTCCTGTGGGGCAATCTCTCATTCCTTCCTTCAATCTTCTATAACCCTGAATGAGTACTGTTCATTTATACTGCTATTGTCATAGTCATTTCTCATCTTCAAAACTTGTAAGAATGTAAAATTAATAAAATGAATTATACTAAATTCAGGTTTTTAAAAAGGAAGACAAAACAAGAACAAAAAAAACCAAAACAAGCAAGCTAAAACCAAATCAACCAACCAACAACCCAAAAATCGAAAACACGACAAAACAAAAATCAACCTAGCATGTGTCATGCGTTAGTACAGTTTAGTTTTTTAGTTATAGAAGAATGTAGAATAATTCTCCAGGTCAGGACCTGGAAATTGCTTTAGAAAGGACAGGGACCTATCAGAGAGTTAGTTGGAATACTGGCATCAGTTCTGACCACTGAAAATTGTTTGCTACGACTTTGGGAAGTACCACATAAAACACCTTGATTTCCTATAGGTGGGTCGTTTTCCTTCTTTCCTTTGGCCAGAGAGAGACAGGTAATATCGAGTTAGGCCTGCTGCTCCCCCCTTTTTTGGGGGGAGCTGGCCTGAGTCCTGGCCGGATTCCATCTGCCCCCGGGTTGGTGGGTGGGGTCGGGGGGGGGTGGGAAGGAGAGGTTGCTTCTTTACAACAACTACTTTCTCTAAACTTCCCTGAAGCAGGAAGAGATCTCTGCCAGGCCTCTGATAAGAGCTATGGGCACCATTTAGGCTAAGGCCTCCCCAATTTACACCAAGGGGTGGGCTGAGAAGGCATTTATAATCCTGCCTGGGGGTTTTTTGTGATTCTGGACTGCCTGGGTGCTCTGATCTCTGATGTCTCTGTGTGAGTTCTTCCTCCCTCACAAGCAGGGCCTTGAACATCTGATACCATGCCTTACAGAAGGAGAGACAAAGACTCTGAGCAGATTTAACCCTTTCCTGGCAACATGAAGTTTCTAGAGCTTAGCCCTTCTCTGAGAGAGTAAGAAAGGACAGAATGAACATAAAGAAAAAAAACAAAAAAAAAAAAACAACATGAAGTTAGTAAAGCAAGAGTGAAAAGATTATTAGGACAGAGGGTTGAAGAGTTGGTTGTTCCATCCTTACTTAAGCCATAGAAATGAACTCTATATTTAGATCATTCCTTTAAATCATGGAAAAGATATGCATTTGGGGAGATGATTGTTTCGATTTGTGTGTGGATTTGAGCAAAAGTGTTTGTGATAGACTAAGTAACATTAATCCTATAAGATGCTTGAACAGAGATAAAGATGAGAAGCTCTCTGCACCAGTGAAGAAGTGAGACAATATCTCTGTACCTTGAAATGAAGAATCCTTTGCTTTGGAGTTATTCATCTTTAAAAAGTGACACCCCAATATGCAAAAGTCTAAGACCCATGACCCATAAGCAGCCTAGGAACCTGCTAATGAGAGGAATCACAAAAGCAGGTTTCTCCAGGAGGTTGTTTTTGTGACAGTTTAAAACCCACAAGAGAACTGTTCTAAGTTGTCAGTGGGATCCATGTCTCTAAGAGAGAATCTTGTCCTAAAGAATTGATGAAAGACTATTGTCAGATAGTGAAACTGACTGAAAATTACAAGTTTTGTCTCTTTATGTTGTTTTGTAAGAAAGTGAACAGTTCATAAGGGGAGGGAAGAGTGTTATTAAAGTTTCATTCTGTTTTAGTTTTTTCCAACTTTCTTTTTTCTATTCTTTTAGTGTATGTTAATAAAACTATTTATTAATTTTTAAGATTGAGCTTGCTTTGTTTTTCTTCTAGCCTCTCTCCCACAGAAAGAGTAAGTACTAAGACCAAAATTTAGTGAACGTGAAACCACTACAGCATGTTATCAAATCAATTTCACTTATCTAAGCTTTTTCATCTTCCTTTTCTAGCACACCTTTAACCTGACACCATTTGCTGTATATCACCACATTATATCCTTATAAATCATTATAAGCACTTGTCATAGCTGGTATGAAATAATTTGCAAGATTTCTAGGTTGATTTTAAGGAATTAGAAGCACTTGTCATGTTATTTATTCAGAGCTTATATACAGAAAATGCACATATTCTAGCATCTACAGAATGCTTTCTGAGTAGCTTTGAGCATTGAGCTTTGGGGCAGCCAGGACACTACGCTGTCATCAGGATTAAAGCTGTCTATCACAAAGACATTAGTTAGTGAAGTTTATTGTGGTGTGTTACAGTCAGTCAATTAAGGCAGACTGAAACACTGTGATTTTTCCTGATGGCAAACCTAATTCAGTAAGGGTATATTTGCCATCTTCTAATTTCTTTGAAGTATAGAATTTGTGATTTACTTGGAATTTTTTTTGACAATGACCGATGCAAATGCGTGTCTTCTCCCTCATTAAAAATGGGGAGAAAAGATCAAAATTTTGTATTGCTTAAGATGCCAGGAGCAAACTTGTTCAATGGGTATGTCATTATAATACATTGCAACTACCTTGCAGTTGCATTGCATTGTCATTTCTCAGTATATGACCACTACAGAACATAATGAGACAATTATTCACTATAGAGTCTAAGGAAAGGATGACCACAATACATAAAATTACGTCCACCACAGATGCACTGCAGAGCTGTCACTTTCAATAGGCCTAGAGAAAATAAGAGGTTTGGGCAAGTACAGATCTGAATCATTTACTTCTGAAGTGGTTCATCCTTCATGCATTTTTTTGCAATTTTGCATTTTTTAAATCCTAACTCAAGTCTCACTGAATTTGCTAATAGTTTCAAAGCCAGAACCAATGAAAGGTGTCTAACAGTCAAAAAACCAAGCAGTTAGAAACAAACAAACAAACAAACAAATAAAATTTTAAAAATAAAATATTTTTTTAAAAGAGCTAGAGGTTAATTGCTCAAGAGAATTTGCAATGTAAAATTTTTCACACCAAACATGGCTTTAGCCACAGTTTACCTTAGTTCCTTCTGGCTTTCACAAATCAGAAAAATCCACTTTCTATTTTTGATGCCAGTAGATTCACTAGCTTTAACAAATAGCTGCAAGAGTGGAGGGTTACTGGAAATTACTACCTGTTCTGTTTACTCTAATGCACCCATGTAATCAAGACCCATTAATTCTTTTTATATTATTGTTTAATTTGTGGTCTTCTTGTACAAGGTAATATTTTCTTCCAATTAACTAAAGAAAGAGTTGACACCTCACAGCTGATTCTTACAGTTGTGGAGAGAAGTAACGGAGTCCATACGACAGGCAAAATAATTGCCTTCTGCCCTAGTTGACTCTTGTCAACCCCAAGAAATAGTGCCATGCTAACAACAGCGGCCCTTACTGATGATGTTACTGCCACAGTTGCTCTCAGCCCTACTACTCCTCCATCTACATTTATTGTCTGAGATAAAAACTTGTTAAAATCACTGAAGATTTTACTTTGCACATCAAGTTTGCAGGCAAGCTACTAGAAGCTTTGAAGTATGTACTATTTCTGCAGTTAAAGCAGCATCTTTAACTTCCTCACCCCTCTAGTTTACAGTATTTTCTTGACAGACTATTTTAACTTTTTTCTTGCCTTTTTTTTTTTTTGACATCCTGATTCTGTTTCATTGCAAGTGTTTTTTCTCTCTCCCTGAATTTCTTGTTTTAGTGAAATAAATACCATTCTTCATGAATTCACCTCCAAACAAAATTATGTATATGCTCACATTAGTGTTTGTGGTTTCCTATAAAAACCCCAAATCTAGGAACAATTAAGATAATTATAAACATTGTTAATCAATAATCATATTCTGCAATATTTTTTGAGATACCTTTGTTTACTTAATGAATGTCAGACTAGTGCCAACTGTTCAAATAAAATTGTTATATCTGCTAGACTTCTGCCACTGTCTTACTGTTTTCAGGACTACATGTTTCAAAAATAGATTATTTAAAGCATTTGAAGGTTGCCTGGTGACTACAGGAGATTAATTCACAGATTAACTCATATCCTGGCCACAGTTTAGACATTTCATATTTGTGAGGTCAGCAAGATCCCACCAGCCTTCTCTCATATGAATATGGTATGACCAAAATGTTCACTCATGAAGGTGTTTTGTTTTTTGTTTTTTGTTTTTTTTTTTTTCTTAATTCGCTGAAGAACTGCTCACTGTCTGAACTGATTGTTGGAGGTTAGGTTTAGTTTTGTGGGGTTTTGTTTGTTTGTTTGTTTGTTTGTTTTTCCTTTCCCTATAGAATTCCCCCCCCCCCCCCCATAAGTTGCTAAGAGACTAAATACTGATGCTTAAAAGTTACTTGATCCACACAAAAGAAGTGTCGAGGGTGGGGGAAGATCACTTAAGGTTAGGGGGAGGGAAAGGCTCAGGGGCTCCGGGAGCTGAGAGGACGGTCGAGCGGCTGCTGGCTGCATGGAATCCACTGTTGATGGAGGGTCCAGTCCTGGGAATTCTATCATCTATTGGAGAGCCCAGGAACTCGGAGCTCCTCATCTGATGTGCTGGAGCTGGGTCAGCCCCTATCCAGCTGTCATGGCTTCTTCAGCACTGCTCACTTTGCCTGCTGGGACACCCCCCTGCCTGCCGGGACAATCCACCGCTTCCAGTCATCAGCCCCGAGTTTCCACTGTTTTGGCTTGGTGCTCTCGGGGTCCCAAGAGATCAGACTGCCCAGGGTTTGTGAGACAAAGCCCCTCGGGGTTCTTGGTTCTGTTTATTATTATTGTCATTGCTGTAGTTGTTGTTTGTTTGTCCTGTTATATTTACTAGTAAAGGACTGTTATTCCTTTCCCCATAGCTCTGAATGAAAAGTCTTTTTTCTTTTTTTTTTTTTTTTTTTTTTTTTTTTTAATCTTCCAAAATATAACATGGAGGGAAGGGATTGGAATTCCCCATTCCTTGAGAGGCCCCACCTCTCCCTAGCAGATACCTATCTTTTCAAACCAAGACACTGATGGACTGATTTATAGCCAGCTGCCCTCTGTCCTGCCCCAAGACAAGCACAAGGTACCTAGAAAGGATGGTGAAAAAATGTTTTGGGGGTAAGAACTCCATTTTATGTGCTGCTAATTTTCTGTGTTGTGAAAGAATGAGAAAGAAGTTGTTTTTCTAAAAATATCCCAAAAGATAGAAATATCACTTTCTTCTTGTAGCCTATAAATCCCAAAATTCTGTGTCTGCTTTCTTTCAGGGAAGGACATCCTAATGGCTGCAAAGCCTCCACTGGAGGTTTGGAGCTCTTGCCCACAGTAATTTGTCAGAACATTAAGTTTATATTCATCATCTCTCAGAAGCATATGAGGTTTTGGTCTGTTTTGTACGCCACAGTGTGAGAGACATCAGTCAAAAATGATAGCATCAATCATGTTGCTGTGAAGGAGCTGGATGACATCTGTCAAAATGCCTTACAATGTTACAGTAGTGTACTAGAATTCTGATAAATAAGGACACTGGTTTGCTCAATAGCAATTAATCATGGCTTCTCCTAATGCATCATGGTTTTAAAGGCATAATACTGTTGATGTGTTGTATTTGTCTTCATATTGTATTTAATTTTTATATTGGGTTTTATTTTATAATGGTTTGTACTGTACTCCCCTGTTCTCCTGAAAAATGTTATATCCCAAGGACTGTCCCTGCTCCCCTTCCCTGTCCATCCTCCCACATTCCTCCCAGTACCCTCCTGTGGGCCCTGCCTGTCATTCGGCTGTTCCTCCCAGCTTCTGGAGAGTTCGGGTAAAAGACATTGAATGATAGGGCAAGAGCCGAGGCAGTTTCTCCCTTTACGTTCCCCACTGGTATCTTTAAATGTCCCTCCAACCCTGTTCCACTCCCACCTTATCCCTCATTGGGTGTTGCTTTGTCCCCTCCGTTAGCCTCTCCCCTGCATATATACACAAGACACAAAGGCGGCCAGGTGACTTAATTCAGGCTGCGGCTTGGGGCAGAAGCCCAAATGGGCCAGGACAAAGACTGAAATAAAGCCTTTGGATTCGCTCCCAGATCAAGTCTGACTCCATTCTTCCGCCACCAACAGGGTCTCTTGTTACAGTGTGTTAACTTGGTTAATATTGTGTTGCATTTGGTTTGCAATGTTTTCCCCTGTTCCCCTTGGAAACTGTATCACGTGGTTTGTCCCTGCTCGGCAGTGCCCATCCCCCACACTGGAATGTAACCCAACTCTGTTCCCCTCCCACCTTGTCCCTCATTGGGCAGTGGCTTGCCCCCGCCTCTGGGCCCTGCCCCCTGGGGAAGAAGCCCTGGGATGGGTGGGGCCTCACGCTCTCTGGCACCAGCGGGGACGGGAAAGGAGCTAAAATAACTCTGGACCAAATAAAAGTATAATTCCTCCCACCCTGGACAAAGAGCAGGCTCTTTCCTTTTGCCATTGGCGGTTGTCTGGATCTCTAAAGAACCTCCACAACTGGTGCCTAAACGTGGGGCTTGAAGCCACAAGGGGCTCCCAAAAAGCTGGAAGAACCACACGTGCAGCATGTGGACGAGGAATCTCGTGCAGGCACGTGAATCATGAAACGTAGCCCATCCACACAGAGAGACAGACCCATCAGGCTTGGTGTCGCTGTGGAGCCTCTGAAATACAGGATTCCACAGGCCAGGGCTGTAGCTTTTTCCTTTGGACTTAAAAAACCCATTGGAGTGCTGCGAAGAAGCCCCACGAAGAGCAGGCTGCTCCCAGAGAAGGTGACCACATGTTTGTGGAAAGCTGACCCTGGGAACCAAGACTGGAAGCTCTTTTTGCACCAAAAAGGTCAGTCTCAGGCAAAAGGAGTGATTAGGAAAGAAAGGAAAGATTCGTCTGAATGCTGAATTTTTGGTGAGTATTATCTAAGGGAAAAATCTTTTTCAGAGGCGTTGTTCCTCAGAGAAAAGGGTTTTCTCCTTTTGAGGAAGGTTTTTGCTTTCAGAGTAAACCTTCAGGGTGCTTTAATAGCACATTCCTTTGGCTGCCTGGGGAGGGGTGGAGAAGGTATTTCCCCTTCGGCCCTTTTATTTTCTCTCCAGCGAGGATTTTTTAACTTTCGGTTTCCCAGTCACAGTTAAAGGGGACACAGAAATTCAAAATCTGAGCCAAAAATGGGTGCTAGGCTGTCTGTGTCTCAAAAAAGAGTCTATGATCAAATTTTAAGTGCCTTCGATAATGGGGAAACCCATTGATAGAAGAAACAATTTAAAAAAAATTAATTCAGTAGTTGTTTTCTCAGTTTCCAGATGTATCATTAGGGCAAATAAGCTCCCGAGAATTTTGGGAAGCTGTTGCAAAATATTATCTCAATCAAGCTCCCCTAATGAAAAGAAAAAGCAAATTTTACTCTTTGGAGATTGGAGATTGGAGATTTTATTTGGAATGCAAAAACAAAACAAAACAAAACAAAACAAAACAAAACAAAACAAAACAAAACAAAACAAAAAAAAAAAAAACAAACCAAAAAACCCCAGTTCTTTTTGGATTTTCTCCAGTTTCCTCAGTTTCTCCCTATCCCAACCATAAAATCCCTTCCCCAAAATTTGATATTCCTTGAGAAACCCCTAAACTTTCCCCAAAACTCCCTTTGTGAGGAATAAAATCAGAAGGGTGCAGAGTAATAGAAGTTCATAGAAAGCTAAGCAGTTGTCTGTATTAATGTTATTTGTTACCAGTATTTTTGTACCAATGTTATCTTTGTTATCTGTTCTGTGTACCCCAGACCCCAGTTCTGTACCTAGTGCTGTGCATTCCCCTTACCTTATTCCACGTTAGGCCCCAAAACCCCATAGTTCTTTCCCAGTTCCTACTTACCTTGTTCCAAGTTAAGTATCCGCTGCTCCCCGGTTGGCTCGCTGAGCTATCAACGCTGCATGTGCTTCATCTGCCACCATGTCCATCAAAGGATCAACACCGCCTACTTCCCATCAGCTCCTCCTCATCTGCTCATCAACCTGAAGGCACCACCCAGATCCCGACTACTCTCCATCTAGCACCACCCAGTATGGAAATAAGGGGGACTCCCAAGGTGCACCTCTCAACCAGAAGTGTGGTAAATACCAACAACCCCTAATAACAACGAGCCAGCACAACTTCTGACGAAATGAGAGGCATTAGTAGGTGAAGAAGACCTCTAGGCATCCGTAAACCCCTTCGGACAAATCTCTAAGTTCTCACCCTCACCTTAGAAGCACCTACTGTGAGACACCCCCTGGCCCAAAACACGCTGAGAGTGAGACCTAGGGGACTCCCGCGAGGCAAGGCTCCCGACTCTGCAGCATGAGCAGCAGATTCGTCGTAGACCTCCTCCTCAGCGGTGCCCATTGGGAGCAGCGGTGGCGTAGGCATTCCCCCCGAGCCATCCCTTTCAAAAGAGCTGAATAATAAAGGCATTAGAAGGAGTAAAAACGATCTCCTGCCCTGTTCCTTTATAACACCCTTCTTCCCCAGTTTGTAAACCCTGGGTTCGATTTACTTTTGCAGGCAGTTTGAGTGCACAAACCCCCCATCTTAGTGAATCCCAAGCTAGTCTTAATTTGGAAGGCGAGTCACAAGATGGAGGGGACTCCTTTGTTTCCCAAAATGGCCGAAGCCATGTGATCTTGAGTCACGAGGAGCCTCTCTCTTTGTCTGTCCCTCCTTCCTGTAATCCCCAATCCCTTCCTCTCCCCAGACCCCTCCTTCCTTTCGGTGCTGCCCCTGCCACTGCCCTCTCCTCTGACTCCGTCCCCTACCCTCAAACCTCCATCCTCCAACTCCACCCTCTGTGATTCAAGCCTCCAGCCCCTCCCTGCCCCTGGTTCCCATGGTTTCCCTGCCCACAATCCCAGTTCCCACACCCCAGAGGGGAGTTGGGGGGTAGCTGGGAACCCAGAAGCAGGAAGTGATCCCAGCTTTTCTGCCACCCCTGTCACTTATCGACAGTCAAAAAGGAGGGGGGTGGGGGGGTGGGGGGGTGGTGCTGTCCACAGTAATTGGGACCCCTTCCCCCAGCAAGTGATTCAGGGTTTGTGCAAAGCTCAGGCCAAATTTGGACATGAAAGTGAGTATTTTCGCAGCCTTTTAAAAGCAAATTTAGCAGGGAATCCTATTGTTCCCTTTGACCTCCAGCAGCTTTTTTCTGCCCTTCTTTCATCCACACAGTTTAGGCTTTGGGATTCCACATGGAAAAGAAGATTAAGAGATTTACTCCCAGAGCTTTGGCAAAATCCTGAAATGGCTGTTGATAATAATAATTTGCCAATTCGATTAGAAAATCTATGTGGTGATAGTGAATGGGTCGCAGCACTCAAGCTCAAGAAATTCCTTTAGCTGTTTTAGAACACATTAAAGGTGCTGCTTTAAAAGCATTCTGTACAATCCAGCCCAATGGACCTTTCCAACCTTACAGTAAAATAAAGCAGCTTCCATCAGAACCTTTAGCAATATTTGTGGAGTGATTAACCCAAGCTATTGAGTTACAGGTTAAGAAAGAAGGAGCCCAGGAACAGGTCCTGGAGGAGATGGCACTGACCAATGCAAACGAACAGTTCAAGGCAGCCATCCTCAGCCTGCCCTTGGAACCAGTGCCAACCTTAGATGACATGCTCCACGTGTGCACCCAGAAGGTTCACTTCATGACAGCTCACCTTAATCACAGTTCCAGAGATGCATTCAGACCACCGCAAAGAGCTGCTGTGGCAGACGCCATGCCCACTGTGCCTGTGCCACGGCTACCACCCAAGAGAAGAGCAACGTGTTTCCTGTGTGACCAGGCTGGACATTGGGCATCTCAATGCTCTTTAAAGAAGCAATTTCTGGACTTTTGGGACAATGGGGGCAGGGGATCTCAAAGGTCCAAAGGGAATTTTTCAAAAAACTAAAATGTGAGCACCGGCTTGCCCAGTGTGCCGACATAAATAGGGCATGTCCGAGGAGGAGGGATGAAAAACTAGAAAATGCAAATGTTAAATTAAATAATCCTGCTATAACCAGTTCTACCTTTCAGCAAAAGTCACCAGATATGGCCCTTTCTGATCATGATGTAAGCAGACCCTGTCTAACCACAGAATGTCTCCAAAAGCCTTTTAGGTTGCAACTGACTGAGTCCTTGCACCTAAGTGACACAGACTGGCATTTAGGTTCATTGGATCTACAGGTGCCAGGCTCCTGGCAACATGTTGGCACTAAATATGCCATCCTTGGAGACACCAAGTACACACCAAGAGGGATCGAGATCCTTCCAGGTCTCATCTCATCAAACCCTAAACAGCTAGTTCTCTGGCTGCGCTGTGTCTGTCCACATTTGTTTCTGCCAAAGGGGCAGATAATAGCTCAGGCAATTCCAGCACCTGACCTGTTCCCTGAAAAAGACATCACAAGGAACAAACACCTTGATGTTTGCCCCACACAAGTTATTGGGAGGGACAAATTCATCATAGAGTGTGAAGTCCATCACGGTGGGGAAGTAATAAACCTCGAAGGAGTTTTGGACACAGGCACGGCTGTAACAGTTGTACCAGAAAGGATGTGGCCCTCACTTTGGGAACTGAAAAATGTGTCTGGGAATGTAAAAGGTGTAGGGGGAATGAAATGGGCAAAGCAATCAAAAAATGTTGTGCAAATTAAGGGGTCAAACGGACAATTAGCTATACTGAATCCATTTGTTTCAGATTATTCAGAGCCCATGTGGGGGAGAGACCTGATGGCCCAGTGAGGGGTCACGATTGGCATTCCAGATGCCCCTCCAATTTTTCAGGCTGTGGCCACTGAAGAGCGCCCTACCCAGAAACTCAACTGGAAAACTGATTCACCAGTCTGGGTAGAGCAGTGGCTGCTCAGTAAAGAAAAGTTGAAGGTGCTTCAGGAGCTAGTGGATGAACAGCTAGCTAAAGGCCACATTGTGGAAACCACGTCTCCGTGGAATTCCCAAGTCTGTGTTATAAAAAAGGCAAACAAAGGCAAGTGGCGGCTCCTCCACGATCTCCATCAAATTAATAATGTCATTGAGGACATGGGTTCTCTCCAACCAGGGATGCCATCCCCAGCAATGCTCCCCCAGAATTGGAATTTGGTAATTATTGATATCAAAGATTGTTTTTTCCAGATCCCTCTGCACCCTGATGATGCCTCACGTTTCGCCTTCTTGGTCCCTACCCTCAACCGAGAAGCACCAAGGAAAAGATACCACTGGAAATTTCTTCCCCAAGGGATGAAAAACTCGCCATCTATTTGTCAGTGGTACATCTCTTCCCTGCTGTCCCCAGTGCATGCAGCTGAAGGAGAAGCCATCATCCTGCACTACATGGATGCTCGTGTGTACCCCCAGTGATGACACCGTCCCACGTGCTTGACCTGACAATCGATTCTTTGGTTGCTGCAGGGTTCGAGCTTCAGGAGGAAAAGATTCAAAGGATGCCGCCTTGGAAGTACCTGGGTCTGGAGACTGGTAAGCGGACCATTGTGCCACAAAAATTAGTTGTGAAAAACAACATCAAAACTTTAGCAGATGTCCAGCAGTTGTGTGGGTCTTTAAATTGGGTGAGACCTTGGCTTGGTCTGACCACTGAAGACCTAGACTCCCTCTTTAATCTTTCAAAAGGAGGAGAGGAGCTAAGTTCTCCTAGGACCCTCACCCAAGAGGCAAGAGCAACCCTAGAAAAGGTACTGGACTGTATGGCCACCAGACAGGCCAACAGGTGCAAATCAGACTTGCCATTTAAATTCATCATTTTAGGGAAATTGCCACACTTACATGGGATGATTTTTCAGTGGGAAAGAGTGAAAAAATCAAAAAATGACAAAGACTGTAGGAATCCCGTCTAAATCACAGAGTGGGTTTTCCTCAGTCACCTCCGGTCCAAAAGAATGACCAGGCCACAGGAACTGGTAGCAGAATTGATTCGGAAAGCCAGGGCCCAGATCAGGGAGTTGGCAGGATGTAATTTTGAGTGTATTCACATCCCAACTGAGATGAACTCAGGCCAAATCACAAAAGTAATGTTGGAGCACCTGATTCATGAGAATGAAGCTTTGCAGTCTGCTCTGGATACCTACACAAGTCAAATTTCAATTCATTGGCCTGCTCACAAATTATTTCGAGAACAAATTCAGTTCAAATTGTCATTAAAAAATATTCAGAGCAGGAGGCCCTTAAAAGCTCTAACCATTTTTACAAATGCATCTGGAGCATCCCACAAGTCAGTGATAACTTGGAAAGATTCTCAAACTCAGCAGTGGGAAAAAGATATTGTCGAGGTGCAAGGATCACCTCAGGTAGCTGAGTTGGCTGCAGTTGTTAGAGCTTTTGAAATGTTTCCTGAACCATTCAATTTGGTCACAGATTCGGCCTACATAGCAGGTGTAGTATCCAGAGCTGAACAAACTGTACTGAGTGAGGTCTCCAATTCTGCACTTTTCAACTTGCTCTCAAAACTAGTAAATCTGATCTCCCACCGAGAGCAACAATTTTATGTGATGCACATCAGATCACACACCGATTTACCAGGATTCATAGCCAAGGGCAGCAGAAGGGCTGATGCTCTTGCTGTGCCTGTGGACATGGCCCCACTCCCAAACATCTTCGGACAATTCAAAATCAGCCATCAGCTTTTTCACCAGAATGCACCAGGCCTAGTCCTCCAGTTCCACCTAAATCAGGAACAGGCTCGGACAATTGTGTCAATGTGTCCCTCGTGCCAGCAACACGCACTCCCAGCCCTGAGTGCAGGAGCAAGCCCCAGGGGATTGAACAGCTGTGAGGTATGGCAGATGGACGTGACACACATCATGTCCTTGTAGGCAAGTGTGTCCATGTATCTGTAGATACCTTTTCTGGAGCTGTCTATGCCTCTGCCCACTCAGGGGAGAAGTCTAGTGATGCCATGAAACACCTAATACAGGCTTTCTCCTTCCTAGGCATCCCCAAATCAATGACAACTGATAGTGGACCCACGTACGTATGCAAGGAGTTCAGAAGCTTCCTGCAGCAATGGGGAGTAGAGCACAAAACAGGCATCCCCTACTCCCCGACAGGTCAGGCCATCGTGGAAAGGACCCACCAAAATCTCAAAAGGGTCCTCAGCCAACAACATCAGCTCTAAAACTAGAAACACCCCAAATCCAGTTATCCAAAGCCTTGTTCACTCTGAACTTTTTAAATTGTACGTTTGAAAATCTTAACCCACCAACTCCGCGCCATTTCAGAGAGAACTGCCAACTGCAGCTGAAAGCAAAGCCACCAGTAATGGTAAAGGATCCAGCAACCAGGGAAACAGAGGGTCTTCATGATCTGGTCACCTGGAGTCATGGGTACACCTGCGTGTCCACTCCCTCAGTCTCTCTCTTGTGATAAGCAGAAAAGCCCTCCACTGCCTCCCAGGTTTTTAGGGCCCAGGGGAATTTTTTGTCTTGTTGCCGCCTCAAGGCAGCCTGGGTGAAATGAAGCTGGGAGCTCCGATAGAGACGAGCAACATAATACAAAGCTAATAAAAAAGTTACCTTCTATTTTTCATTCAGCTGAAGTCAATGAAGACATTGGATACAAAATGCCATAAGAGAGAACATAAACCAGATTATTCCAAATTTGTTTTACAAGTACAGTGGATTTCATTATGATATTTTATTTTTAGCATAGCAATGGTAACCATGTTAATGTTAGTATTAATTCCATAACAAGACAAAAAAAATCCCTAAAAGCAGAATAAGTAATGGAAAACAATAACTT